>JAJJMA010260936.1:0-20261 GCA_023529015.1 Papaver nudicaule | reverse complement strand
TCCAAGAGTTTGGCCAAGGCATGACCATGGGGCTCCCAAGAGTAAGCAAGGGCATGGTCGTGGGCGTCCAAGAGATTAGGCGAGGGGATGCCGTGGGCATCCAAAAACTAAGCAAGGGAGATGCGTGGGCATCCAAAGACCAAGCAAGGGATGGCGCAAGGCCCCCAAGAAGTTAAGCAAGGGTGATGTAATGGGCATCCAAAGATAAAGCTAGGGGATAGTCGTGGGTATCCAAAAGCTAAGGTAAGGAGTGGCCGTGGGCATCCAAAAGCCAAGGCAAGCTAATGGACGTGGATATCCAAGGTTAGGGCAAGCTAATGGCGTGGATATCCAAAGGCTAAGGCAGGGATGACGTGGATATCCAAAATCAGGCCAAGGAGTGGCCGTGAGCATCCAAAAGCCAAGGCAAGCTAATGGACGTGGATATCCAAAGGCTAAAGGCAAGGATGGCGTGGATATCCAAAAATCAGGCCAAGGAGTGGCCGTGGATATCCAAGGCTTGGCCAGGGTAATGGCGTAGATACCCAAAGACTAGGCCAAGGTAATGGCTTGGGCATCCAAGGCTAGGCCAAGGAGATGGCGTGGGCATCCAAAGAGGGTGGCTCAAGTACAAGCTAGGCTAATGTGAATGCATAGGTATTTTTACATGTAGGCTAGGGATATGGACCATGCTACTAGGCTAGGGTCGCGAGATATCAAAATACAGCTAAGGGTAATTAAATATCTTATCCCTATTGTAAAAATAAATTCGTACCTTGTCTCGAGTTATTCCAGGATGCCAGAAATTGATGCGAAATTACTCATGTGACCTCCTTGCCAAAAACCACCATCAACAATCCTAACCACATGTTCACAAGTTCGACATGTCAACTTAGGGTCATCATCTATACACACTATTGTCCACGGAATCCCTCTGTGGCGTTGATGTTTTTCTACTTGTGATTGAATCATCTAAACAATTACGGATTGAGGTTCTAAAATCTAGCATTATCATCGCAAACAAGTCGTATAATTGATCACTTAAACGACTCGAAAACAAATCATGGTCATACGCATGGTAGAGATAAACAATAATACAATAATCAAAAGAAAAAATTACTCGCATAAGACTCAAATCAAAATAGTTTCAAAATCATCCCAAACCAAACAAGAATTTAGCTAGCATGGAGTTCATATTGTTGACAATAAATTCAAAGAATTAAAGGAGTTCAAGGTGAAGAAAACTCAGAAAATAAAGCCCAATTGTGCTGGTGGTATGGACAGCAAACTTCTCAAGCTCTGGTGACGGTGGATGGCGCGAACAGGTGGTGGTGGTGATGATGGAAAGGTGGTAGCGTCGAGTTGTTGTTGTTGTAGATGGTGATGGCCTGAACTGGATGATGTATGCAGTGGATTGATGGTGGTGCAGGTGGTAATGGTTGGAGAGGAGAAGCTCCTCTCTGATGGAGGTGCAAAACTGTGGTGGTTTCTGTGTACGTCGAGATGATGTATGAGATATTAGATATTGCTCATGTTTTTCTCCTTTTATATCTTCTGTTTTTGCCGCAAACTTGATTCCCAATCAACCTAAGTTTCCTAGACCATCTGAAATTCTAAACATAACTCATTAATCTTCAACGAGTCATCTTCAAATATCAACGGCAGCGGTTCACTTATCCAGCTAATTTCTCGGCGTGAAAACTCTTTCCTATCATAACCCAAACTCGTACCCAATCTCTTCTTTCCTTGTTAGCTCCGATTTCCATTTGTCAACCTTCTCAGATACGCTCACAGCACATGGTGAACCCTTGGCAAAGACTTCAGTCCGGTGAACACAATAGTTGTTACATTAGTCTTTCCCTAATCTCGTTTTAAGTCCTGACAGACTCATACTCAAACTCTTAAATCTCTGCCAAGTCCAAACCCAATTTCTGTGTGACCCTGATCTTCAAAACCTTCTCCTATTTCTTCTCAACTGACCATCAAGCAAGTCAGTCAACTAGTAACAACAATTTCATAATCCTTGCCAGATTTCCTGGAAGCCATGCCTTAAACATTACCTGAAATCCCAGCAGTACCTCAAATCACCTTTCAGCCAGCCATTTGTTATTTCTTTCCGTCCACAATTTCAATGCCCTAATCACCACTAACTTGTGTTACATTCCTTCTCCATCTCAGCTTCGAAAACTTCTCTTAAATTCATAACCCTTGGTGCAACAGGATGGCAAGAATAGCTCATCACAAGAACTGATTATGCTCAGGCTTTCTGTCGAATACCTGACGTGTACGACCTCATGTGATGGGTATCACCTTCATGTTGGTTTCTTAACCCTCTAAAATCTCCTTCCCTGCAAGATTCTATTTTATTCTTAATCACAAAACTCATTCATTACACACACACAGTGGTCCACAGACAAAGCAAATTTCAACCCTTTCTTGTTTTCTTGGCATAAACCGAAGTCCAAATCCTAACTGACTAGTACCCAGTATCATATCTCCTCTGATATTCAAAAGTTTCTGAATCACCTCTGTCTTCACAACTTCTTTTTCCCCTGTAGGCTTGATCATAAGCCGGTGGTGCAAACTTGGCAGCATCATCTGCTCTGTATTTAGGTCAAAGAATGAACCCAACTTGAACCAAATGTTTATTACCCCTTGAACCCTGCCACACTTGTGTTTCTGGTTGTCTCGATCCCCCAAGGCTAACTGGTGGTGAATTGGTGCAGTCTGTTGCTTGGTTTAGCTGAAGGCAGTATGGCAATCTTTCTTTATGTTTTTTTTTTCTATCTTTCCTTATGCTTGAAACTGGTTTCGTGTTTGTTTTTTTTTGATAAATAAAACTTCATTGATAGAACTAAGTGATTACAAAGTTATAATCTTGCATCAATAACTTAGACACTTGAGATGGATAATTGCTATACCACTCAATGTTCCTACTAGACTCTCTAACAAACTTGGAGACGTAATCTGCCACTTGATTATCGTCCCGCTTAACATAAGAAAATTTGCAAAAATCAAAAGTAGAAGACAAGAATTTAATCTCCTTGATGAAGTTCCTGTTTTCCCAATGGACTCCATAAACAGGGCTAATTATTGACTCTATAACTAACTTCGCATCAGCTTCAACATGTAGCTTTTTAATCTTCAACGATCGTGCCCATTGCAATGCTTCAAGAACAGCTACACATTCACCTTCTTCTGCATTCATGGCTCCATCCCTGTGACTCCCTTTGATTCCCTCGCATTGACCTGTAGAGACACGAAGAACCAAACCAGTTCCAATTCTATTAGTATCATCGTCAAACGAAGCATCAATGTTTATTTTGGTTATATCTGTGTCAGGTGGTTTCCAATGTGAAGCAATAATGCACTGCCTATCTCCTAATGAATGATGCAAAGAATCTGAGCTAGGCTCCTTAGAACATTTTGATAAATAAAAAGAAATTCTATGCATGGAACTGATAGGATTTAGCTGTTTGCCTTGGAAGATAGATTCACATCTATCTTTCCAAATAATCCAAGCTGTGATCATTAGGGTATTTCGGAGCTGATAATCCCTAGTAATGGCTGGGTCTGTGAACCATGACGTAACCCACTCGGAAACACTAGCTCCACTGTTTCTAACTGCATCAACATTAATATTAACCCTCGACCATACTGCCCTGGCATGCCTGCAGTGCAACAGAATGTGCTCCATTGTTTCATTGTATCCTCCACACATACCACAACGCACATCTGAGTCTGAGTTGAAAGCCAATCGACATCTAGTTGATTTAATATCCCTGACACACTTCCAAATAAATATTTTGATTCGATGAGGAATGTATGTACTCCATAATGATTTCCAAACAGCCGGGTTGATGTTTCTCCCTCTTACCCTGACATTGCCGTCGACATAAGCTAGTTTGTTATATGCACTTTTCACCGAAAACTTACCATCACGGGCTGGCATCCACAACATGATATCTTCTTTGGACCTATCTATAAACATCTGTTGAATCCTACGAGAAGTATATGAATCAAACAGTTGGTTAAGTAAGGGAACATTCCAACTATTAGAACCTTGAATCATCAAGTCGGACACAGTTTGATACAAATAGTGATAAGAACTGGTTTCGTGTTGAAATTCGATTTCAATCTTACTGGTATCATTTTCACTTGCACGCCACACGTGCAGTACCCTTGTGCTAATCATTCCCAGGCTTTCCTTTCCTCCCAGGCCCAGCAACTGCAAGTGTTATGTCGTGCCTTTTATTAAGCCCATAATACGACCTTCACCACTTAGACGATCATTAGCACCGGCCCACTAAACTTAGTATCAGCACAACTCTTTGTGTCTGACTTAGAATTTCAATTCCCTTTTCCCTCCAGCAATGCCACTAGCTTCTTTTCCGAATGAATGAGTTTGTTGACATGAGTTTGATTTTTCATGCATTTTTTGTTGTTTTGCAACTTAAAGTTATTGTACCTGCAAAATAGAAAACAACGTTAGAATAAAGAATTTTCGAGGCATTAGCTAGACATAAGTGTATGAATAAGGTACTCTTGAGTAGGTGTTTTAAGCACCTATCACGCAGCCTCCCAAAGCTCCAAGCCCACTTAAAACCTCTAAAAGCCCGTTAAGACTTCGGTCTGATACCCCATCATCAACTCACCATGCCGTCAGCAAAATCGTCATCTGGTTCACGCCAATTTCAGTCCCAAATCTCAGTCAGTCACTGACTTTCAACAGCAACATACGCCATGTCTGCATTTCATCCATACACGACAACAACACCAACTCTTCCTGTGTTTCAAACCATAAATCCCATAATCACCACAAGTTCGTGTAGCCAGCTCCTGTTCCATCTTAACTTCAAAATTTAATCTTATTTCTTCTCGCAGACCCACCAAAACCTTGGCTAACCGGTGGCAAAAAACTTAGTTCAGCAAAACCCAAAAGCTGTTGCAGAATTAGTTACTCAGACCTTTTAGAAAACACGTTGTGTGCGTGTTGCTGGGGGTTTAGATATAAGTCTGTTGTCGATCTATAATGCCCTAATTTAACTCCTTCCCTGCAGAGCATTCAAAATTAACAACAATCCGTCATTCACAACCATTCAAACTCCTCAATTAACCTTCCATTCATACTCAACTCAACGACAGAGAATGCTTCAATTTTTTCCTTGTTTTCTCGGTTGAAACCCACTGCCCATACGGTCAACAACTTGAACCCAATCTTCGTATCTTTCTTGCCTTATATTCCCTCACTCTGACCCTTGGTAAACATCACTGAAACCTTTGCCTGGCTGACGTTGCATCTCCTTGTACGGCAACGAAGAAACTCTAGTTGGTTACCAACGGATATGGTCGTGTAGTGGAACTTGAGAGAGTTCTGTCTCTTTAAGGTTTAAAGAGAGCGGTGGCCCAAATAAGAAATCTTCGGATGCTTCAGTATAATTGAATTCCAGCTGCCCCTTTGTCAGTACGTGACGACCTATAGTGAAACTCTTCCAGCTGGTTGCCCTTTAACGAAATGACTGGCCCTTAACGATCAAATGGTTGCTGATAGTGTTTGCCCTGGAAATGACCGTTTTGCCCCTTTTCTACCAATTTGAAAGTATTTCTCTATTTATTCCATATGACTCCAAAATAGCCGCAAAACGCAAACAAAGCGGAAAATGCAACTAATACAACAAAAATAGCTAAAGAAAGTGTAATCAATAGATACGTAGAGAGGTGTTTTTAGACACCTATCATCCAGCAATGCTTAGGAAGTGATGTCGACATCATCAAAGTTTATGACGACATTTGGAAGTAACAATACCATAAGATGATTTTCGAATCCAATGACACGAATTTCGAATTGAACTCTATCCCGGGGAGTATATTTGGTAAGCACCATGTTTCGAATTAATGAAATATCCAAATATATATTATTGAGTATTATTTGCTTTAAATGCTTTAGGCTTAACATTTAATTGAATATCTTTTGTTAATTCTAAAAATGCCAAAGTATTGCATTTCATTAAATGCAATGAATCTATATGAGGAATTTCGGAATTAATAGAAATGTGCTTTAAAGAATTTCCGGAATTAGTTTGCCTCATTTTAAAGATAAGCATTGGTCATATAAATAGGAATGGACATCGCTCCTAAAAGCTTTGTCCCTCTACCAAGTTTCATTCTTCAGAAAAGTAAGCTTGTGATCCCGCTATTCCTTTCAGTACATTTGGCTTTTGCTCTCCGTCTGGATAAGTGAGAATGTAATACCCTGTCCCAAATTAGGGGTATTTTAGTTTTTTTACAAGGGGTATTTTCGTTTTTGTCGAAAGGGTGATTTTGTAATTTCGCTTTAAGGGTATTTTTGTAATTTCATTTCTCTGTGTTGATTCCCTACAAAAATATTAGTGGGTTAAAGACATACGCAAATAGGTATAGTGTTTGGTTTAACAAATTTAATAATCATAATTGAGCTTCGTCATCTCAAGTCCTTTTCTTGGACTACGACTATTTGAAAGACTTCACTTGAGGATAGTGAGGCACATGTCGGAATTAATATTCTTGATCCTGTATCTTGGGTCAATTGATTTGTTCATCAATTCAAACAAAAAGGACCAAAGATTTGATAGAAGCTTCATAAGGCTGCACTCGGTGTTTTAAGTCCTAGAAGCTCCATAACGCAATTCACGGTTTAATACTAAGTTCGTCACGCATTACGAGGTAAAACTGTCTAGGCTAGATCAATAAGCCCTAGTCAGTATATCGGTTTCCATTAACCTTGACTTTAAGTCTAAAGGAAATCACCTATCGTATTCTTGTTGAAAGACAATTGAGTACAACCAGGCGTCCTGTTAGAGGCAGGGTAGCGCTAGTCTTCACAAAGGGAAGTGGAGCAACTCCTAGGACTGTAAAAAGGACATCAGCTAGGGGAATCAAGCGCGTAGGCTTCTGCGGGAGTCAAGAGACGTAGGAGCACAAGGGTAACTGAGTTGCTTAGAGGGTTAATTCAGTCTCGATACATTCAAGTCTGAAGTCTGAGAATAGGCTAGCGTCTGTATTCACTTAATATTGTGTGTGTTCAAATCTGTACTAGGTCCCGGGGTTTTTCTACTGGTTGTGGTTTCCTCGTTAACAAAACTTATGGTGTCTTGCTTTACTTTTTACCTTCCGCATTATATTGTCTCTGATCTATATAATTAAAGTATTGCAAGTTTGTTGATTTAAACCCTTATGTGAATTCATCTCTATTGAGATCTGCAAGAACTTGTTCTTGTTAGGGTTTGGTTCTTGAATAAAGAACTGTACTCGGGTTGTTACTTGAATATTGATTGGTGAGATCGTTCAAGTAACCTAATCAACTAGGTTCACGAATTCAAAAGTTGGTGGTATATCTCGGTATCCCCTCCTTTTCAATTGGTATCAGAGCTTGGCAAACACCTGAAAGACGTAATTGTTTGTGTTTGACAAATTCGTGAACTATGAACATTCATACCGCGAACGTTCATGTACCACAAGTCTTTGATAGCATAAATTACTTATGGTGGAAATCTGATATGCGCTCTTTTCTTCAATCCCGAAATTATCAGTGTTGGATCTACGTGATTGATGGCTACATACCACCTAGTATTACAGAAGGAGAAGGTGATGCCAAAATTACTCGTGATAAAAAACCTAGCGAGTATGAACCTCTGGAAAGAGATAATGCATAGATAGATTCTGATGCACTTGATGCTATCATCCATGTCATAAGCCCAGAACTTCAACATCATGTTGTTACATGCAGCACTGCCAAGAAGGCCTGGGATGTTCTCCAAACCGTATTTGAAGGCAACACTTCAGAGAAAGAAGCTAGACTTCTAATTTTCTCATCAGAATGGGAAAATCTTCACATTTCTGATGACGAGACCTTTGAAGAATTTAATCACAGAATTTCGGCAATAATAATGCATCGCAATCGCTTGGAAAGACTATTGAGGAAAGATAAATTGTGAGAAAAATAACGTCTCTACATTCAAGATACGATTCTAAGATAATGTTATCCAAGAAAATCATGGTTTTGAAATAAAAAGAGGCGATCTCTTGCCAAACTCAAAATCTTTAATCATGATTGTAAGACTGAATCCTAGTTTATTTCCTTTGATGAAATCAGCGACACTAATCACACATCACAAGCTTATCATGGGCTGACAAATGTGATGATCAAAGCGACTCTGACATAAATTCTACCTTCTCTTTGATAACTCAACATATTAGGGAACTTCTGAAGAACAAAAGAGATTCGCGTTCGAGACGATCGTTCATAAAGACACGGATCTCAATAGAGATGGGAATGTTCAAGAAGAATAAATCCAATGCTACAAGTGTCGTGGGTATGTACATATGATGAAAGATTGTCCAAGCAAGGAATACTGCAATGCACTCACTGAAACACTCGATGACATGCCTAACGAACATATCTTTGAGAACAATAGAGATGGGAATGTTCAAGAAGCATGATATTGCTTGTACTACTTCCATGTTTTCTTTTCATCAATTAATAGAGTTTATTTATTTAAAATCTTGATTGTTGATTGCTATACTTAAATCTTTATTATTATCCTTGTGATTGTGTTGCAAACGTCGTAAATTCGCTTTTATAGCCATATCACCCTTTTTGGGTAAAGCAATTTGCGAAGAATTATCAAAATCCATGCTTCTAACTCTAATGGCTAAGAGGAGACGATTTTGATAAGGAGGTCCCTCATAAGCTACAATTTTGGACTCCGCTGGATAAAACGGTGTACTTTTAATTCTTAGTCGTAACGCGATTAGAAGGGGAACCCTATGTTTTCTCTAAAGGTGATGGTTTTTCGTAACTCTATGAGAATATGAACGGTTAAGCCTTGAATTCCTACATTCGTAACTGGCGAGGGAAGAAAAACATAATAGCTAGAACCCAAGTTTCTAAACAAAATCCTTACTTGGGAAGGTCGTCGCATTGTTCCTTAGGGAATGACACATAATGGGGGAGAGTTATTTTGAACTTGTGCTTCATGGTAATATATTTTTGGGGTGGGCGGCTGTGGAAATTGCGAGAGAATTGCGCCTTTAATCTCTCGTTTCAAGTGTGTTTACCTTTGTCTACATTAGTCTTGCGCTATTTTATGATGATACCTATTTTCTTTTTCAATTTGTCAAATTTTATGACAAAAAAGGGGGAGAAATCTTAGTAGTTTCAGGGGGAGAAATCTTCTAAGTACTACGACATATGTCATATAAAAGAGAAATCTTTCTGGAATTGTCATAGAGGGAGTAAAATTGATGTGCTTAGTCATGTCTAAAGCGAAAGTTAGTGTATTGATTAAGGAGGGGGAGAACAGATCATATTGTGTAGTATTTTTAAGCATCGGTGTAATATGCTTACAAGTTTTGTATACTACTCAATTGCATAACAACTCTTGTTGGACTATGTCCTTCTAGAACCAAGGTGTGTGGTGACCTTTGAGTTATTATCTACCCTTGTAATCTTCATTTGCAGGAACACACGATCATATCTGAAGACGTTGAAGATCACAGGAGAACAAGTTACATTTTAGTTAGGGCTAAAAGATTTCACTTTTTGAATCCATATGTAAGATTGGTTTTGTCACTAAAATTGACAAAGGGGGAGATTGTTAGAGCATAGCTTGGTTGAACCCACTGGTGTTGCTATCTCAAGTCAGTTATCAAGTCTAGTTGACGAACTTGATTAAATCTACAATCCGATTTCCCTTTGTCAACCTTCTCAGATACACACATAACCATGGTGAGCCCTTGGCAATGACTTCAGTCCGGTGAACACAACAGCTGCTACATTAGTCCTTCCCTAATCTTATTTTAAGTTCTGGCAGATTCGTACTCAAACTCTCAAAACTCAGCCAAGTCCAAACCCAATTTCCGTGTGACCCTGATCTTCAAAACCTTCTCCTGTTTCTTCTCAAATGACCATTAAATTACTCCAAAATAACTTCGTAGAATAAGTTCGCCAATCAAACCGCTTTGAATAAGTTCTCAAAATGTAACGAAATTGACTGATAAGTTCTATGAGTCGGGTTGATCCTAACCACATGTTCACAAGTTCGACATGTTAACTTAGGGTTATCATCTTCACATTATTGTCCACGGAATCCCTCTGTGGCTTTAATGTTTCGCTACTTTTGATTGAATCACCTCAACAATTATGGATTGAGGTTATAAAATCTAGCATTATCATCACAAACAAGTCATATAATTGATCACTAAAACGACTCGAAAACAAATCATGGTCATATGCATGGTAGAAGATAAACAATATTACAATAATCAAAAAAAAGAAGTACTCACATAAAGACTCAAATAAAAATAGTTTCAAAATCATCCCAAACCAAATAAGAATTTTTCTACGCATGGAGTTCATATTCTTGACAATAAACTCAAAGAATTAAAGGAGTTCAAGGTGAAGAAAACTCAGAAATAAATCTCAATTGTGCTGGTGGTATGGACAACAAACTACCCAAGCTCTGGTGGTGGTGGATGGCGCGAACAGGTGGTAATGACGTCGTGGAGGTGGTGCTGGTGATAATAGAATGATGGTAGCGTCGAGTTGTTGCTGATGTGGATGTGAGGATGTTGTAGATGGTGATAGCCTGAACTGGATGATGTATGCAGTGGATTGATGGTGGTGCAGGTGGTAATGGTTGGAGAGGAGCGAAGCTCCTTCCTGATAGGTGCAAAACTATGGTGGTTTATGTGTACGTCGAGAAGATGTATGAGATATTAGATATTGCTCTCGTTCTTCTTCTTTTATATCTTCTGTTTTTGCCGCAGACTTGATTCCCAAACAACCTAAGTTTCTTAGACCATTTGAACTTCTAAACATAACTCAGTAATCTTCAACGAGTCATCTTCAAATATCAACGGCAACGGTTCTCTTATTTAGCTAATTTCTCGTCGTGAAAACTCTTTCCTATCATAACCCAAAATCGTACCCAATCTTTTCTTTCCTTGTTAGCTCTAATTTCCCTTTGTCAACCTTCTCGGATACGCAAACAACACATGGTGAACCCTTGGTAAAGACTTCAGTCCGGTGAACACAACAGCTGCTACATTAGTCCTTCCCTAATTTAAGTTTTGGCAGACTCGTACTCAAACTCTCAAAACTCTGCCAAGTCCAAACCCAATTTCCGTGTGACCCTGATCTTCAAAACCTTCTCTTGTTTCTTCTCAGATGACTATCACCCTGCTTGAACCGACTGCAAAGCTATCCTAGTCTTAAGTCACAAACCAACAAGATAAATATGATATTGAGTCCTTGGATTCACTTAATACAAAAGAGTAACATCCAATGAGTTATGTAAGTAAATAAGAACACCAAATTACTTCTCTAAAGGTTATAATTGATCATTCATATGGAGGTGTTAATCATATTACAATATACATATTTCAGTCTTAACGACTTTGAGTAAGGTTACAAGATGGTATTGATAACAGTTTTCTCTTAGCTAATTGTTTGGTACTTCTTTCTACCAATCTTGCACTCAAATGTCCCTCCTCAGCTCATTCCACTGAGCTGAGTATTTATAGGAGTCCTAAGGCGGTTCCCAGACATTTGTGTTCACACCTGCTGGGGTCCTTTCTCATCTTATAGTAGTGCGGCATTCTTCTCTGAGTCTGCGGCACCTTGCTTACTTCTAACTGAAGTCTTCTTCTGAGTGCGGCTCATGCTTCTTTCCACCGCCAAGAACTTGACACGCGTCTCTTGACTTCTGACTTTCTCTGATCGGGCATTTAATGTGGGTAGTTGGGTGTTCCCCATGCCGAACAACTGTCTTTTGATGTCTAGTCCCATCAGCTCTGTTGTGGATGGCTCTTAGCCCTTCATTTGGATTCTCACTATAGATGGATAAGGACTCCTTAGATCTTAACCCTCCATCCAGATCCTCACTCGAGATGGGAAGTAGGGTCCCCAGATCTCAATCGGTGTTTCTCTCCTGCCCTGCTTATCTTACTTTCTTTCCTCAGATGCTTACACGTGGGTGGTGGGTACTTTGTACCAACAGTTTGCCCCTGTCTGTTTGCATTCGGGTTTGGGTTGCCCCAAGGGTAGAATGGTAATGACACGTTTCTTCTCCCCTCTTTACCACGTTGCATTCTTTTCTCCTTGAAATTCGCGCTGGTTACTATCCTTTGACTTATCCTATATATGGAAACCGAAAACTGATAAGTTCATTTACTTCTATTCTCTTTTTCTTCCTTCTTATTCTCTGAGTATCACTCAGTCTTTAGTACTAGGAAATTCTCTAATTTTGTTTTCTTCTTCTTCAAAGCCCTTTTCTCCTGAAAGTGACGGTTGTGACTGTTGCTGTCGTTCGTCGGTGCTTCAGCCGTGTAATGGTGAGTCTTTCTTCTTCACGTTATTCTCTTGTTCATACGCTTTCTAAGATTGATGTACGATTTCTTTTTATAATTGGGTTTTGGTGAATATAAAGATCCCGTTAGTTTTAGGGTTTTCTCATTGTTTTTTCCGCCTAGTTGTTCATGGATTTTGCTGAAATCTGGGTTTTTAATCATTGCATGTGTATAAACGAAGCTAGGGTTCATAGATATTCTCTTCCTGGTTGCTTTGCTTGCTGATATTTGATTTTTATTACATGATTCCCTTGATTCGTCGAGACTGTCTCAAACAAAGTGGCATTTTTTCTTGCGTTCATTGCCCCAGCCACTGTCCCTAAACTGTTTGTGTGATATCCTGATTATTTTCCTGGGATTCGAATCATAGCATAAAACATATTTATATGAAAGTATATATACTTTTCCCCTGTTCTCTGTTATGATGATAATCTCATGGAAACGACGAGTTAGCTTTCTTATACGAGTGAGATCCTGCTACCTCATGCTTCTTGTGCCTTACCACCATAGTTTGCGTGGCGCACTCACTATATTTAGTATCCCCTTGCCTCATTACTTGTTATGAGGTTTTGAATGTTAATTTGAGGGGTTTCTTTGTTAGGGTAAACTGGATGCAAGTTCCCTTTGCTTTGCTTGCTCTTATTTGAATGTGGGGTGATGCCGTAGGTTGCTTGCTTTAGTGAGGATATATCATTGATTCAGTCCCTTAGTGCCCCGTTCTTTATTTAGTGAGTACATATCATTGACTCAGTCCATTAGTGCCCCACTCTTTTTGTGAGAACGTCTTATTGACTCAGGCTTTTAGTGCCCCACTCTTTATTTAATGAGTACATATCATTGACTCAGACCATTAATACCCCACTCTTTTTGTGAGAACGTCTTATTGACTCACACTTTTAGTGCCCCACTCTTTATTTAGTGAGATCGTCTTATTGGTTTAGTCATTGGGTATCTTTCTCTTATTTCGTGCGGCATTATTGACTCAAGTTTTTCTTATTTCAGTGATGTCTTCCTTAAATAAAGAAGGTGAGCCAAGGAAACTTAGGTCTACCAGCTACTGAGCCCTCTGGATCTGTAAAAGATGATGCTGAGAAAAGTCCTCTCAAAAAGTTCCTAAAGTTGTGAAGGCTACTTCTAGTGCGGGTAAAGGAATCGCCAACATTCCTGGGAAAAGAAAGCCTCAGAAGTCGTTCTCTCCTGGTTCACCTAATCCTCAGCAATCTCCACGAGAGCCCTCACCTAAATCTCCTTCTCCTCTCCCAGAGTCCTCTCATCAGGGGTCTGAGACTGAAACCAATAAGAAAAGGTCTCGTGCGGATTTTCCTTGCAATAGCTATAAAAACATTGATCTTGAAGACATTAAAAGGCGTCATCATCTTCAAGGGTTTGAGGTTCGATTTTTCGATCCTGACAAGGGGGACCGTCTTACTTATGATATGATAAAGAATTATCCTTATGACTCTCAGCGTTTCCTAACTACTGTTGGTGCTCTTGAGGCTGGAATGCATCTTCCCCTTTATGAAAATGGAGATACTTTCTTTTATGACGTTCTGGCTAACCGAAATAGGCCTAAGAAGAGCAAAGCTTCTTATTCTCGTCCTGTCTTTATTTACAATGGTAATTGGTGGAGGATTCTTTCTGAGTGTCGACTTCGTTCCAAAGGACTTTCCAAAATGAGATCTTATAAACCTAAAAAAGAAGAAAGGAAATGGTATACTCCAGAGAATTTCAACAAAACCTATGGTGATTTCGTTTCCCAGACTAACAGAGTTAAATGGAGTGTGGGACCTAAACGGCTTCCTCGTAAGAGAGGTGAGGTTCGTCTCTTGGAAGAGCTTGAAGGAGGTGTTGTTCCTGGTACTGAGACTCATGATGAACCCACTCTTTTACCGACTTCTGATATTCTGCGGAAAAATCATGACTTTAAGTGGGATGCTACTCCTGTGGAGATAATTGGTCCCTGGGCTTGGGGCTGGCAATGGAATGATAAGGCCCGCACTGGGCCTCCTTGAAATTGTCATCCCGGTCGTTATGGGGATTACTGTGCTTGGCCTTTAACTTTAAAGGTTTTAACTTTGATTATGCTCAGGTATGTAATTTGGCTGAGCTCTTCTTTTCTTTCACAGATATTTGGTACTGTGTCCTTGCATTGTGAGGACTTAATTTTTGTGAGAGCCCCTTTCTTACCAATGATGTTTCTGTTTTGCAGACGTCACCGGAGGGATCTGAGACCACTTCTGATGTTGGTGGGGTAGAAGAAGGTGATGGTACTGAAGCTGGCAGGGTACGTGTTATTGTATTATTGTTGGTGTTTGTTTATGTTATTTGTTATTCTGCCCCTAACACGTATTTTGCTTGCTTTGCTGCATAGGCTACTAAGAGGGCTAAGTTTTCCCCCACCAATGATGATGAAGCCAATAGTCCTGAGAATGATGATGATGAGACTGAAGGACAAACCCATGATGGTATGGACAATGCCGTTAATCTAGATCAAGATGAAGAAGAAGGTGGTGGAGATACCCAAGACCAAGAGCTTGGTGCTGATTTGGTGGGTGAGTCCCAGCACAAGGTGCAGCAGTCTCCTCTGCGGTCTACTTATCGTGATGGAGGTGATTTACCTGAGGATCGGTTTGAAAATATCTTCTTGAATGATGAAGAGAGTGAGGGTACTGATTTTGAGAAAAGGCGTCTCAAAGACGTTAAGTATTCTTCACATGTTCGCACAACTGGTGAGCTTTCATTTGGGAAAGGGTTTGGTGGTGCGGACTCGAGTACTCAATCTGCCGGGGTTTCTAGTATACTGTTGTTTTAGGTATAAAACAAATAAGAGAATCTGAGGGGTAAGTATGAAGTATGGTGATGTAATAAAAGATTGTGATGAATTCGAGAGGTCAAGATCGAACAAAACTCGCCTAAACCAAGAAATGGCCGTTCGAGTATTGCTTCAGTTACAAGAAGAGGATTTTAGGGTTGGTTTAGGGAGGGAAGCAGAAAAAGACGAGATCAGAGAATTGCTATGATTTTCTGTGATGTTGTTGATATAATTGCTAGATAAGGATGGATATTCAGTTCTCACTAGATATTAAATGCTGAGTG
Organism: Papaver nudicaule; assembly: GCA_023529015.1. Lineage (NCBI taxonomy): Eukaryota > Viridiplantae > Streptophyta > Magnoliopsida > Ranunculales > Papaveraceae > Papaver > Papaver nudicaule. The sequence goes on along the minus strand of JAJJMA010260936.1, from coordinate 4,799 downwards.
AGAAGAGTTAATCAATTATCGATAAGATAGACTTGATTATACTTGCGCTGAATTAAACTATTTGTTCTTGCTGAACTTGTTGTTATCCAAACTGGTCGAGTGACCTATTTATAGCAATATATTTCCAACTGATCTCGTAAGAAGTGGAAGAAGTGGAAGAGTGGGAGTGAGGAACGAGTGGGGTCAGTTGTTAAGAATCTTGTGCCTAATATTAGGGAAGACTAACAACCCACTACCTTATCCCATCTTCTCAGCAACGTTCACACGACTTAGTTTCTTTCTCGTTAAGTGATTGAGCCGTTGCAATCACACGTGCCGTAGACCGCCAAACCAAAACCCTAAAGAATATCCCCCCATGTAACTTACTTGATTCTCGTAAGATTTGTTAAAGATTGAATATTTGTTAAGTCAAAGCTGACTAAGTGCAAAGTCGTACCAATTACTGGTAAACTTAGGACTTTTGCGTAAAGATAGAGATTAAGCGATAAGCTTGTGTATCTCTTTTAGGTTTTGGTTTAAGGATTGAGCCGGGCAATCGCCATTTAAACCAATGAGATAAATCTAAGGGTTGATCTAGCAACCGCCGTTTAGATAAGATAAGATAGGTCTAAGGATTGAGCTATGCAATCGCCATTTAGACCGAGAGGATTTCAGCAACTCTCTGTGGCAATAGTCAAGTAAATACGACTTTTGGTTTGCTATAAATATGAGAAATTGGCTTGTGGCATGTAATGCACCAATTCTCTGAGTAATAAAGACATATGAATGTCCAAAATAATATAAGTCATAGCCATGAGCCATGATTAGGAATTATAGCACTGATTATAAAAGCAAGTCCATAATCAGGAAAAACAGACGAATGATGCTATCACAGCGTAGCCATCATCAAGAATGCATAAGCATTGCCAATACAAGACCTAAAGATAGGCCACAATAATTATAATAAGCCATGTTGCATGGTATAATAATTTTGTTGAGAAGTTAGGCATAAGGCGTAAAGGATGAGCTACAACATTTATGTTATTTTCGGATTTCTGGACAGTTTGCATGTTGTCCATTGATAAAATCGCCCAGGCCAGCCTATATTAGATAAAATTCTGAATTTTTAGTATGTTATAGGAAATTCACAGAGGAAAATATTTCGTGAAGGAAGCGCCTCCTAATTCCTCACGGATTGGGCTGTAAAAATCACGCCATGAGGAAATACGTGAGCTGAACTGCCAGATTTCCGAACTTGATTAGGAAACTAGAGTATTATGGACTTAACAAAATCCATAATCCTATAGGATTTGGATCAGTGGGACCCATAAATAGGGGGAGGCTAGGAAGAGATGAACTCTAGCTCAAAGAAGGCAAGAATAGCCGTGAGGGGAAGATGATGACCATGGACCTCCATAAGCACAAGTGAGGGAAAACAATAAGACCCCCACGAATTAGGCGAGAGCCAACTATAAGGCCCCCATAAATTAGGCTAAGCATGATTACGAGGCCTCCAGTATTTGGCCAAGGCATAACTTGGAGCTCCAAGGAATGACCTAGGGCATTGCCGTGGATACCCAATATTAAGTGAAGGGAAGGATGCGTGGGCATCCAATAATAAAGCAAGGAGTGGATGCATGGGCATCCAAAACCAAGGCGAGGGTGGCGGAAGGGCCCCCCAAGTAGTTGTGCAAGGGTGATGCCATGGGCATCCAAAGATTAAGGCGGGCCATAAGTATGGATACCCAAAAACTAAAGAAGGGGACAGCCATGGGCGTCCAAAATCAGGCCAAGGGAGGATGCGTGGGCACCCAAAGAAGAGGCAAGGGGAATGCCGTGGGCATCCAAAGATTGGGCATGGCCAAAGCTTAGGCGTGGCCAACGTTTGGGCATGGCCAATGCCGTGCCTATCCAAAGTTTAAGCATGGCCAAAGTTTAGGCGTGGTCAATGTTTGGACATGGCCAATGCCGTGCCTATCCAAAATCTAGGCTTGGCCAAAGTTTAGGTATGGCTAATGTTTAGGCATGGCCAAAGTTTAGGCATGGCCAATGCCGTGCACATCCAAGGTTTTAGGCATGGCCAATGCCGTGCACTTCCAGAGTATGCCATGGAGTGGCGTGAAGCACCTAGGGTTTTGGCTCGAGCATGAGCTAGGCTAATGTGCATGCATAGGTATTTTAATACGTAGGCTAGGGATATGGACCATGCTACTAGGCTAGGGTCGCGAGATATTAAAATATGGCTAATAGCAACCAAATATCTTATCCCTACTGTAAAATAAATTCATACCTTATCTTGAGCTATTCCAGGACGCCAGAAATTGATGCGAAATTACTCCTGTGACCTCATCGCCAAAAACCACCATCAACAACTGTCTTCACTTCCTAGACCTCCTTCTCCTATTTTAGGATGGAGCTTTAAAGATGCTTTGAGTAACGCTGGACAAACGTCTATGAGACCCCTAATGTTGAGGCTCAAGCTAGAACCAACAATGAGGGTCAAACTGACGGACAACGAGTTGAATCAAATGCTGAAGTTCTGGAGTCTGTGAGGCAGTCAGTAGAAAGTCAGTTTCAACTGATGGCGCCTGATTCTCATGAATCCGAAGGGAAAAGTTCTACTTCAGTTTTTGGAAGCGTTAATCTTTCAAATGATAATGCTATTTTTCGTTGGGGTCTTGACCGTGGTTATTTTTCTGTTCCTCCGAGTGCTACTGATACTGGTGTTGAGGCTGCATTACGAGCTTGTATGCGTGTTACGCCTTTTGAGACTGTCAAAGAAGCTTGGACTGCCAATCCTTCAAATTATATTGGGCAGAATTTTGAGTTGGGCCTTCCTTCCTCTGTTGAGGAAATGTTTAAGTATGCAGACGGTGAGGCATACGGGTTGCACCAGAACAATGTTCTGTTGGTGAGTTTCTTTTCTTTGTGACCTTGTGTGATATTCATATCTTATTATATGTTGTGATCTTTTTATACGATATTGCGTAGATGGCTAAAGCTCATCAATCCAATTATCTTCTTCGGCAATTGTTTCATTGTAAGTCATTGATGCTTGAGGCCCGCAACCAGCAATGTGAGAAAGAGCTAATTGTTGAAAAGGAGCGAGTCGCCGAGCTGGAGAAATCTTTGAAGAATGATGAGGGTTTAAGTATTGAGGAACTGGAGCGTGAGGCTGAGACATTGCACAATGTCGTTGAGTAGGCGCGCAAGGAGAAAGCTGATGTTGAATCTAAAATTTCTGGTGAGTGCCCATTCTTTATGCCCCGTCGTTGTTATTCAGATATGTATATTTTGTTTGGGTACCTTCTGAATTTACCCTTATCTGGTTAGTGGCAATCCCTTCGGATCCTATGGCATTGTATCTTGACAACCTTTGTCTTCGTGCTCGTGAATCCTTCTTAGAGTTTAAGATAGTTAAAATGATGCTTAAATGAAACCGTAAGGTGGATGCCTCAAACAAGCTGAACCACGTGTGTTGTGAGTTAAGAGATAAATTAGTGTCTCTTAAGAATGAGTATGATGCCTCTAGGATAAATGCAGCTAGTGAGATTAGTTGGTGGAAAGATTCCTCGAATGAAACAGCTGGGAAGATTCTTATTTTAGAAAATTCTTTGCGATCAATGGCGTTTGAGCGAGATAGTCTCGAATCTAGCCTTACTTCTCAATATGCTGCATCGAGGGATGCTCGTGCCGAAATTTTGCGCCTTAGGAAGGTAGAGAATGAATCAATAATTCATTTAGATAGGTTGAAACAATCTGCTTGGAGCTTTGAGAACGAAGTGGCTCGTTTACGATATGAAGAATCTTTGAAGAAGGTAGATTTAGATCAGTATTATTACTAGTGTCATGTATATTAGTGTACTACGCTTTTGTCTTGCTGTTTTTCTTATTCTTGATGTTTGACTATATTTTCTTTTTTGCCTTGTATCAGAGCTCCAGGGAAAACTTGACGCAGCAGGTGCAAAATTTGATCAAATACAGAAAGACTTAGTGACGCAGGAGAGTAAGACCTCATTCTGGCAATCTTCCTCTCGTTCTGAGAGAGCTCGTGCTGCTGCTGCCGTGCATGAGGTAGGAAAGTTAAAAAATGACTTGTCTGAGCTTCATACTAGTGTTGATATTCGTGTTGCTGAGGTTAAGTATGCTGCGCACGTGGAGATGGTTAAGAGCATTAACGAGGTAATTGATTATGCTGAATCCAAAACCAAGGAAAAAATCCCTCGTCCCCCACCTGCTGAGTTACCTCCTGTGCTTGCTGCGCGTATGAAAAGTCCTCCTCAATGATGTGTGACCTCTTTTAGGTATACGGGATGGGACTGATTGCCTTTGATTATATGTATATTAGTTTAGACTTTGCTAGCCTGGAATGTAATCATTGTGTTTTTGCTTTTGACAATCAGTTCTCTTTTTGTAATAGTTAACTTTTCTCAAACATTGTCTTGGAGGAACTTGTTTCCTTTTATTTTGTTATGAATATTTAGGTAATCTTTATGTATTTGATCAGTGACTTGATAGTTAGATCTGCTTGTTATTCGGATAGCTGTTTTGCATAAAGGACGTATACTGAGTGCGATCAGTGTCCTGAGAGTTAGAGGGCGACTTTGTATCTCAATATTTCTTACTCATATCATGGTTGTGTTGAGTGAGGGTCATGTACTGAGTACTATCAGTGACCTGAGAGTTAGAGGGCTACTCTGTGTCTCAATATTTCTTACTCAGATTATGGTCGTGCTGAGTAAAGGTCATACACTGAGTGCTATCAGTGACCTGAGAGTTAGAGGGCTACTCTGTGTCTCAATATTTCTTACTCAGATCAT
>JAJJMA010260926.1:0-13206 GCA_023529015.1 Papaver nudicaule | reverse complement strand
TAGGTCTCCACATAGGATATACATCCAAACACCATTGGAGATGCTCTTATTAAACAAAAATGGAAATTCAAGCTTGAATTTTGGTTATAACAAAAGTTGACATGTGTCGCAACCCTATTGGGTTGGCACATTCGGCACACATAATTTGTGGCACAGACGATACGCACTGTGTGTAAATTAGAGATGTAGGGAAGTATATATTGATATTTTGGGAACAAATCACCAAATTTAAGGGAGATAACCACCCAATATTCTCTCTAATTATTTATTGGCTGGAAATCCAAAAATATGTATTTTTCATAAAATTTAAAGATCAAAACCCCTAAAATTTCAACCAAAAACTTGTTTTGGCGGGATGAAAATCAAACGAAATTTCTCAGAGCGGTATAATTCCCGCCGCCTGATGTTTTGGCTCCATTTTGAAGTTAAGTTTTACTTTCTCCCCCATTCGATATTTAAAACTAGATTTATATTTTTCCTAAACCACACTACTAACTCATCTTCTTCACAGGGATTTACCTATTTTCTCCGGCTGGTTCTTAGACTGGTATTATTTCCTTAACCCATTCTCATGTTTTAAATCATGTTGTTTTTTTTTTTTTGACATGTAACTGATAATCAATGGTTTACTTCTTGACTATACCTACCGATAATATTCTAGATATTCACCTACGCCAGCATTTTAATTCATTGCAGAAAAAAAATTGAAATATTAAATAGCTTAAACTATTTCAAGTAGTTTAACACATGTATTGTATCGTGAACACTCCGTTAGAAGTTAATCAATTCCTTTGGTGAAAGATAAATAGCTCATATTCATTCCTTTGTTGCACCTACACAGCTTAGGTTATGGCAGAACATGAGGTTTTTCCTAATGGAGAGGATGGATATGGAGACAAATCCGGAGAAGAATTCGAAACTTTTGAATTTGTAGAACAAACTGGTAGTGTTAAAAAATCTTGTACTCTTTCATCTTCCTTCACTATTTATTCTAATATTTATGAGATTCCCACGGAAAACACAACAACACAAGTTTCATAAGCTGTACTTATATTTCAAAAACAAATGACGGCATAGAACAAGGAGAGCATATTCAAGAAGGAAGCCCTAAAAAAAAGAATCCGAGGGGAATAACCAAATTGATAAAGCTGCATAAGGATTTCGATCGACATAGTGACGGGGAGAAACATCAATTAAGCTTTGACGAGTATCAAAGGACCATAGGTGGTTTTAAACCAGAATTCAGCAGTTTCTTAGGCGACCTTGTCAGGAGAGAAGTTGGACTTCGAGTGTTAAAATGGAAGAATGTGAAACAGGAAACAAGGGATACAATGTGGGAAATGATACAGGCAAGCTTCTACTGATTTCTACAAGCAATGTTCTTTCCATCTTTATTCATCATTTCTGTTGTCTAAATGTTACTAACAAGCTATTAAATTTTACCTTAGAAATATTATGACATTGACGACTCTAGAAGGAAACAAACGATGACTCATCTCGTTGAGAGACTGCGAGAGTTCAGATGGCATCTGTACACAAATTACATAGCTCCCAATCCTCATAAGAAAGACCTGGCGAAAAAAGTTCCACCAAAATACCAATCATTAGTGGACAAAGAATCATGGGCCAATTTCGTGGAATATAGACTGTCAGAGGAATTCAAGGTTAGATAATACACATTGCTGTATTTTATAGTCGTTTTATTTTCTTTTATTTCCCTAGTCTAATATAGTTATGAAATTCTTTATATCTGCACTGCAAGCCTATATCTGCAAAGGCAAAAGAGTCAAAGGCGCAACTCAAGTTTCCACACCGGTTAGGACGAGGAGGATACACTAACTTGAGAGAAAAATTAGTAAGTCCACTGTCTAGTTATATACCGCGCTGTAAATCTGTCCATGTCAGACATGGTCAATTGAATTTCGGTTTCATTTTCCATGCTAGTTGTACCTGCGTATAACCTGCCTCTTTCATATCATAATACTCATATTATACACTGTATTCTAATGTTGCCATAAATAAGAAGCTTTGGAAAATAATGTATGTTTTACTTTCGGGTATCATTATCCGTGTATTCGGTACACCCTTACGTTTGTTTCAAGTACTAGATCAAAGACAAAGTGATTTCCAACAATGTACTTCCCGATCGCCATATTATGTGGACAAAGGCGCGCGAGGTAGGTGGAAAAATCCCTGAAAAGGAGAAAGAGCTGAAGGAGGTAGCGGATAGAATTGTAAGTAAAACGAAACTTCCAACTGCTCATGTTTTTCACTAAAGTAAACACGCGATATTTAAGTCAGAGTATAACACACATTTTGACTCAATATTGTGCACAGGCCGAGTTGCATAAGAATATTCGAGAGGGAGTTGCAAAGGTTGGTCCGAGAGAGGATCCCCTGACAATTGTTTTGGGCAATGAACATGGTGGGCGTGTCAGAGGGCTCGGCTCCGGAGTCACTCAAGGAAATTACTGGAGGGACTCCAAGCGACCAAGGAAATCCTTGAAAGATAGCACCAATAAACTGAAGCTGCAGCTGCAGCTGAAATCGAAGGATCAAGAAGTGGGGCAAATGAAAACAGTGATGCAGGAAGCAGCAGCAGCACTTCTTGCTCAAGGAATAGAACTACCCGAGGCTTTGGCTAATATACTGGAAAATTCTGTAACAAAGGTAAGAGTATCTTCACTGACTAGACAGTGTTTAAGAGACTGGATTTACTTTTTTATTAGATTTGTGCACAGTATCTAATGTTTGGCAACAATGTTCAACTTCAACACTTCAGGATAATACTGAAAGTCTCCCGTCCTCTTCACAAGAAAATCAACGACTGAGCAATGTTTCTGATCAATCTAATACCGGGGAGCATTCAAATCCATATGCTGAGAAGACAGTAGCAGACGGGAAGCCTTCCAAAAAGACTGGGAAACATATACAAAAAATGAAAACACGAAGAAGCCGTGAATCTGCTGGACCAGACCAGAGCCGTGAATCACTAGAAAGAGTTAATATATGTCCTCTTTTGCAGTCTTTTTAATGTAATGTATATTGTTTTGTAGTTCTCTTCTGATTTTCATGTGCCATGTATCTATGCAGGGTAGAAGTTGCGACCTTTTGTCTTATGAAAATGAAATTGTTGCTAGAGGTATGGCCTTCGTCTCACAGGTTCACGAGCATATTGTACGTTGTGGTCACCGCGTGAGGAAAATAAGTTGCTACAAAGTACGAGTTAAGGAAGTACTACAGAGAGATTGCAAATTACCCATACCCGATGATGAGGTCAAGATATTAGTTAGTGGCTGTTTCATTTTATGGCCCAAATTTCTAATCACTTTCAATTCAGAGGTTGGTTGCCTGGCTTGTTCTCTTTATTAACTGAAAAAAAAGATACATGGTTAAATAATACGTATTACTCTATTGCTGCAGGTACCTCGGCCAACTTCTGGGAAAAAACAAAAGAAACCAAAAGCACAGGATCCATCCTTCGAAAAGGGATCTCAGAGAAAGGAGACTCGATCTGGGAAACACAAGATAGTGAAGGTACAAGAACAACAGTACCAAGAAACGGATCGTATGCGTGTTTTTTTTTTAAGTCAACCAAATATATATTATTTAAGAGGTTTCTCTTTATGCGATTGTCGTGTGCCATCTATTTCTGTAGGGTGTAAAATGCAACTTATGGGCAGAATCTAGGGCAAAAGTCCTGGCTAGGGGAACAGCTTTCCCGTTTAAGACAATGCAGACCTTATATGGATCAGGTCAAAAGGTTATCTGCCGCCAAGTTCTGATTGAAGAAGTATTATTTCCAAACTACTGTTTACCCATACGAACTGGAGGTCGTGAAAGATTAGAGCAGGCTCATGGAAGAATGATTGCTTGGCCAGCAGATGAGATTTATTATTTGGTGAGTATGTTTTTACATAATTTACTGTTTTTGTATTTGTAAAGAGGATATTTAGAAACAATATGCTATCAACAGTATGAGTCATGTATGATAGTGAAGATCACGGATTGTCAGTTTGGTTATGAGTTAATTCTGCAGTGTGCATTATCTTATTTACTTGTTACATTGTTGGATAAATGAGTTGATCACTGTCTTATCATGTCCAATGAATTCACAGGATGTGGAGGAAACAGAAGTCTATGACAACAGTCACGCAAAACAAATTACTGAGAAGCAAACAAAAGATGCTACTCTTGAAGGGAAGATAGTACCAGAGGAACTACAGAATGTGAAAGTTATCAATAGCGGGCGCAGGGTATACGCAACTCCATATGGGATACCGAAGAATACAAGGAACTTTGCTAAGATGCTATCACCAAATGATCAGCCAGATTTGGAGAATGCACGGAAAAAGCTAAAAAAATAATGTTTTAGACAATTTTTTTCTTTCTGGTAGCATGTGTTTTAGACGATATAGTTTATTTGTACTGCTTTTGGAAACTACGGTATCCAGTATGGCTCAAAGTTCAGTATTCAGAAATGCTTTTTCACCCTTATTCAGATTAATCCAAAAATAGCGACCTACCTTTTTATCTTGCTCCTAGCTACAAACAATAAATTCAAAATTCCAATGGATCCTCCTAATTACTTGCCAATATCCGGTGAAAATATCCGGTGAAAATTGTTGAATATAGGGAATTATATATCGATATTTTGGGAAAATAATTCCCCAAATTTAATGGAGATAACCACCCAATAATCTCTCTGATTTATTATTGGCTGTAAATCTAAAAACCAGGGAAACTAACCATGTTGGTTACACGAAATCTAGAAACTTTCTCGTTACAATTCTTAAGATAAAAAAGGCAACCCCACATAATTTCAGCCAAATTTTTTGGCGGTATGAAAATCAAACGAAAATTCTCAGAGCGGGATGATTCCCGCCTGGTGTTTTGGCTCCATTTTAAAGTTATGTTTTACTTTAAAACCCGATTTATCTTTTCGGAAACAACAAATCTGCTCTCAACTCATCTTCACAGGGATTCATCACTTTTCTCTGGCCGGTATTATTATCTCTTTAACCCTTTCTCGATTCAGTACAAGTCATGTTTTATAGTATCATGTTGCAGTATATATACATGTTGGTTTTAATATTAGTTTGAAGGAAAAAATCAGTTTGTTTTTTCTTTTTCTTGACAAGTAACTGATAATCATATGCTGTTTTTCAATCCGGGTTGTTGTGTCAAAATGCTGCTCTAGGGTTAAGTTGTATGAATCATGGTCTTTTACATATGTTCTGATGAAGTACTAAGTATCTAGAAAGGCAGGACCAATGCTAATTAGCTAGGGCGCGTATGGTATTAGTTCTTCTACACGTTCCCGAATGAATACAAGTGATGCTAGTATATACTATATAGGTTTCAGACATGCTATTCATATTTCATTTTCATATAAACCTGTTACATCCAAAATTTGTTTTTTAATTAATTGTTGCAAGAATTTCAGCAAATATATTGTTTTGCTGTGATTGCTCGGTTAAAACTTAATCAAACATAAGCTCATATTTTAACCCTTTGTTGTACGTGCACAGTTTAGGTTATGGCAGAAGAGGACTTTTCCGACGCTGTGCTTGTCGAGGAAGAAGAACACTCGGAGGACTTTTTCGACTATATGCTTGTTGAGCACGAAGAACACTCGGATGACAATGAGAAACATGTACTAAGCTGCTATGAGATTAAAAGAACCTCAAGTGGTTGTAGACCAGAATTCAGTAGGTTCCTGGGCAACCTGGTCAGGAGAGAAGTTGGAGTTCGAGTACAATACTGGAAGCATGTTCCCCAGGAGGCAAAGGATAGCATGTGGGACAAGATACAGGCAAGCAACTACTGATTCATACAACCAAATTTATCTTTCTTGCCATCTTTATTCATCATGTATGTTTTGTACTTATATCTCACATGCCATTTTTAATATTACCGTAGAAGTGTTATGACATCGATGAGTCCAGAAGGGAAGAAGCGATGAAGCATCTCGCCGGAAAGCTGCGAGATTTCAGAAGGGAATTAGCCGACAAGTATATAGTTCCCAATCTGCATAAGAAGAACCTGACACGAACAGTTCCCAAAAAATACAAAACCATAGTGGACAGAGAATCATGGGCCAAGTTTGTGGAATATCGACTGTCAGATGAATTCAAGGTTAGATAACTACATTGCTGTGTTTTCATCCTTGCGTGTGTTTTTCATCCTTAAATCGAACTCAAGGAAGTAGTGGAAGCGAAACTTCTCACTGCTCATGTTTTTGGTTTAAAATAAATGCGTGATATTAAAGTCGGAATATAACACATGTTTTACCTTGAAATTGTGCATAGGGTGAGACGCGTCGCGTGCGACCTAGGAGGGAGTTGAAAAGGTTGGTCCCAGACAAGACCTTTGTGTCAGGCAAAGAAAAAGATTGCCGTGTCAGAGGGATCGACTCCGGAGTCACTCAAGGCATTTACTCATATATGGAGACACTATGCAAAGAGCTAAAGAAATTGTCTTTTAGATGATTTTTTTTTCCGGTAGTACATGTTTTAGACAATATATGGTCTGTATTACTTTCTTTTGCAAACTCTTAGACCCGAGTTAAGCCAATGGAATCCAATGTGGCTTAATACCGACTAATAAGTATCAATAGTTAATACTTGCTTTATCACCAAAATGCATTCATTATGGCACAGTTCTAATCTTAACATTCTGACCCGGAAAATAGTTAGAATGTCTCTCTATTTGTGGAAGAATAAGTTGCTGACCAGTAGAGGGGTTTATGATATAAATTGGATCTCGTACTTGGTCGTGCAAAACATATAGACACACCAATCCGTTGCAAGACCCGACCATTTGGAAAGTATGTTTATGGACTTCACTGTTTGGGTCAATCTCTGTGGCAGTGATTATGCTGAAACGTAGAACCCAATGCTGGTGATGGTGGAAGTCCTATATAGATTTGGCAAACATGTGAGGCTGCCGGTTGGGAATACGCATTTGCCATTTAATTAAGGATCATTGGAACGTCACAACAGTTGAGAAGAAATGGACCGAAACGTGTGTTAGACTTCAAATCCCTTGCTATTCCAAAGCTTGGTACGCATATGACGCCGCCGGTTGGGAATATAACCGTTGTTAGTTAAGGATCATTGGCAACTACTTGGGCTTGTATGTTTTCTGATTTTCGGCCCAGCATGTATGTCACATTGGCATTCGCCTTCATGACTATTGGGCCTTGACGATGTGTCCATTTCACATGTCTTGCAGTTACGAACCAAAAATTCAAAATTCCTATGATCCTCCTTAGTCCTTACTCCTAATTTCTTGCTAAAAATATATTTCCGTATTTCGGAAACTAATTTCCGAGATTTAATGAAGATACCAACCAATATGCTTCCAGAGAGTCTAAAATTTTCTGGAAACTTACCATGTTAGTTACACGAAATCTAGAATTTTTCTCTTAACAATTTTGAAGATCAAACCCCCCAAAATTTCCACCAAAAACTTTTTTGGCGGGATGAAAATCAGACGAAAATTCTCAGAGCGGGATTATTCCCTCCTGTTATTTTGGCTCCAATTTGAAGTTAAATTTTATTTTCTCCTCCATTCGGTTATTAGAACTACATTTATCTTTTTATTTTTTCTGGAGGGGCAGATTTATTGTTTCCTTAAAACCATAAGTCTACTACTAACTCATCTTCTTCACTGCGATTCATCTCTTTCTCCGGCTGGTTCTTACACTGGTATTATCTCTTTAAACCATTCTCGATTCAATTCAAGTCATGTTTCATATCATGTTGATTTTAATATTTTTTGAAGATGAATCTGTTTTATTTTTCTTTCTTTTTTGTTTTGACAAGTAACTGATAATCATAGGCTGTCTTCAATCCGTGTTGTTCTTGGGTTAACATATATGCATCAATGATTCAATGGGTTTTATATATGTTTTGATGAAGTACTGAGTATCTTTGTTTTATGGATACCGTAGAAATTAGAACAGATGTTAGTTTTCAAGGGTTGTTTTACTAGTTTAATCATGGGTTGTTTTCAACCTGGGTTTACTTTGTTATATTTTTTTTTTCTTAATGCCATTTAGGTGTGTTCGTTTTAGCCTTGAGGTACATGCATCGTGAACAGTTTGTTTTTGTGTTCTTTTAGTGTGTTTCTTAGAATGGAAAATAGGAACATGTTGCTTTTGCTGTTAGGTTTAGCTAATGTTTTTCCAATATAAGCCTACCTGTGTTGTACATGTGGTGCTTTCGCTGTTAGGTTTAGTTACTATTTGGTTGAATTATCCATTTCGTTGTTACCATGGCTTACTTCTCGACATACCTACCAATACTATTCTAGATATTCACCTAAGCCAGCATTTTAATTCATTGCACAAAAGAAATTGAAAGATAAATAGCATATACTATTTGAAGTAGTTCAACACATGTATTGTTTTGTGAACTCTCTGTTAGAAGTTAATGAATATAAGCTCGTATTCATTCCTTCGTTGTACGTACACAGTTTAGGTTATGGCAGAATACGAGAGTGATGCGTCAAAGTCGCATGGTCACGAAGGGGATGCTGAAAGTGAGTCTGAGTCACCTAGTGAAGCAAAACAAAGAAATGATAGTGATGAAACCACAGAATCTGAAGGAGAGGATACGCCTACTGAAGAGGAACTCGTGATAGAAGAATTCGAAACTTTTGAAACTCTAGAGGATCTTGAAGAAGTAAAGCCTGCAAAAAAGAGATCTAGGGGAATGACCAGATTGTTTAAGCTGCATCAAAGTTTTGATCTATATAGTGATGAGGAGCCACATCAGTTAAGCTTTGATGAGCATCAAAGAACCATAGGTGGTTATAGACCAGAATACAGCAGTTTCCTAGGCGACGTAGTCAGGAGACATGTTGGACTTCGTGAGTTAGAGTGGAAGAAAGTGAAAAAGGAGACAAAAGATGAAATGTGGGATAAAATAAAGGCAAGCATCTACTCCTTTCTACCACAAATGTTTGACATCTTTATTCATCATTTCTGTTGTCTAAATGTTACTAACATGTCATTAAATGAAACCTTAGAAATACTATGACGTCGACGACTCCAGAAAGGGAAGAACGATGACTCATCTCGGTGAGCGACTCCGGGATTTCAGAAGGAAGTTGGCTGATAAATATATAGTTCCCTTTAGGGATACGGAGCCGTTGGAGAACCTGGCGAAAAGAGTTCCCAAAAAATACAAAGAAATAGTGGACAAAGAATCATGGGCCAAGTTCGTGGAATATCGACTGTCCGAGGAATTCAAGGTTAGATAACTACACATTGTTGTATTTTTATCGTCGTTTTATATTGTGTTATTTTTCTAGTCTAATATACTGATGAGGTCTTTTATCTGCACTGCAAGCCTAAATCTGAGAAGGCAAAAAAGTCCAAGTCGCACTCCAAGTTTCCACACCGGTTAGGACGAGGAGGATACATTTACCTGAGAGAAAAATTGGTAAGTCCACTGTCTAGATTTACACCACAAAACCGGGCATGTCAGACACTGGTCAATTTATTTTCGGTTTCATTTTCCATGCTAGTTGTGTCTCATATATGCATGCAACCTGCCTCTTTCATATCATAATACTCATACTATACACTGTATTCTACTGTTGACACAAAAAAAGAAGCTTTGGAAAATAATGTATGTTTTACTGTCGGTATCATTATCCGTGTTTTCGGGTACACCCTTACGTTTCTTTCAAGTACTAGATCAAAGACGAAGTTATTACCAGCGATACACATCCCGATCGCCATTATATGTGGATAAAGGCGCGCGAGGTAGGTGGAAAAATCCCAAAAGATGACTTTGAACTCGAGGAGGTAGCGGCCAAAATTGTAAGTAAAACAAAACTTCCAACTGCTCGTGTTTTTCACTAAAGTATACGCGCGATGTTTACACTTTTTTTTTAACACTCGGCACTGTGCATAGTCTGCGGCGCAAAAGAATGTCGAAGAGGGAGTTGAAAAGGTTGGTCCGAGAAAGGATATCCTGACAATTGCTTTGGGCGAAGAAAAAGGCACGCGTGTCAGAGGGATTGGCTCCGGAGTCACTAAAGGGAGATACTGGGGGGATTCCAAGCGACCAAGGAAATCCTCGAAAGAGAAGGATCAACTGAAGCTGCAGCTGAAAGAGAAGGATCAAGAAGTAGTGGTGATGAAAACAGTGATGCAGGAGGCAGCAGAAGCGTTTCTTTCCCAAGGAATTGCCTTACCCGAGTCTTTGTCTAATTTACTGAAAGATTCTAGAACAAAGGTAAGAGTATCTTCATTGACTAGACAGTGTTTTTATGAGACTGGATTTACTTTTTTATTAGATTGGCGCACAGTATCTAATGTTCGTCATCAATGTTCAACTTCGACACTTCAGGATACGACTCTATGTGTCCTGAACTCTTCCGAAGGAATTTCTGTAGAGAGCAATCCTCCCGGAGGATCTAATACTGGGGAGGTTTCAAATCCACTTCCTGACAAGACAGTGGCAGCTGGGAAATCTTTCAACGAGAGTTTGAAACGTACACACGAAAAGAAAAAAGGAGGAAGCTCAGAATCTGCTGGACCAAAGCAGGGAAATTTCGCTAAGTCCTCAGCGTCTCAATTGCCTACTCCATATACGGCGGAACCTAGAAACAAGCTAATAGGAGCAGTTAATACATGTTTCTTTTCCAATCCTTTAAAATCTATATTGTTTTGGTATTTTCTATTATGTTGTTCATATGCCATGCATACCTGCAGGGTACGCCGTGCAACCTATATTCTGAAGGAAATACAAGAATTGTTGCTAGAGGTGAGGCTTTCCTCACACAGGAAACTGAGCAAACTGTTCAGGATGGTGGGGGAATGGCGCAGAAGATTAATTGCTATTTAGTGCAGGTTAATGAAGTGTTAGATGATGAACTCAGTTTACCCATACCCGATAACGGTTGTGATAATCTGGGAGAAGCGAAGGGCGCTTTCATCGACTGGCCAAAAGCTCAAATAATCATCAGAACTAATGTTAGTTGCTTGCCTTGTTTGTCGTGGATTTCTATTTTTTATCTGTCTTCACATGACCAATGGATTCCAGTTAGGTTCGGGAATATATCTTGCAAGAATATTACATACTATGTATTACTGTATGGCTTGTTTGTCGTGGATTTATTTTGTTATCTGTCTTCACATGACCAATGGATTCCAGTTAGGTTCGGGAGTATATCTTGCAAGAATATTACATACTATGTATTACTGTATTGATGCAGACAACTAAATCAAGATCTGAGAAGAAGAGAAAGAAATCTCAACCTGAGCAAAACATGAAGAGAAAGGAGTCTCAATATGGGCAGCACTGGGAGATGGTGAAGGCACATGAACAACGGCCGGGTTCTCAGATAACGGAGTCTCAACCAAGGAAAAACAAGGACAAACCAGAGGCACAGGATCAACAGTTGGGTTCTGGGAGAAAGGAGTCTCAATCTGGGAAGCACAATGAGTTAGTGAAGGCACATGAACAACGACCGGGTTCTCAGACAACGGAGTCTCAATCAATGAAACACAAGGACAAACCAGAGCCACGGGATCAACAGTTGGGTTCTGGGAGAAAGGAGTCTCAGTCTGGGCAGCACAAAGAGACAACAAAGGCACAGGATCAACTGTTGGTTTCTCAGGGAATGGAGTTAAAGAAAAACAAGGAGAAAGCAATGGTACAATATCAAAAATCGGGTTCTCAGACTAGTGAATCTCAATCCGCGAAATATATAGGGGTAAGTTTTTTTTTCTATATATACAGTCACTTGAGTATATTACTGTTGATGTTCATATGGCGTACATTTCTGCAGGGTATAAAATGCAATGTCCATTCAGGAGAGTCGGGTACTGGGGCAATCCTCGTTGCTAGAGGTAGAGCATTTAGAACAATGGGAAAAACTACATTACGTGCCAACGGTGACGAAGTTCCTTGCCACAATGTCGTCATTGAAGAAGTTTTAATGCCTACTTACGTTTTACCGGTGCGAAATGGAAGTATTGAAAATTTAGAGGATGCTCTTGGAAAAACCATTGCTTGTCCAGTGAGGCATGTCTCTATGGATGTAAGTTGCTATGGAACATGATTTTTACGTAAATTAGTTTTTGTTATTTTAGAATCCTGAATGTTACGCTGCATATGCTGGTACAGATCAGCAGGAATGAGAAGCAATCATCCCATGTTAAAACGCCTGAAGAGTCGTCAGCCAAAGTTGTAACGGCAGTGAACGGTGGAGTTTCTGGGACGCAACTCATGTCTTCGACGGAGATAATACTGGAAGACTCGCAAGTAGTGGAGGAACCAAAAGCTAATCAACATGAAGTCAGTCAAACAGCAGGTAATAAACCGTCAAGGGAGAGAACACAACATAACACTATACCGAATTTGAAAGCGATTTCTAAGCCTAGGGCTCGCAGGGCATATCCAACTCCAGACGGCAAACCAAAGAATACGAGGAACGTCGCTAGGGCGCTATCACAAGCAACTGCTGAACAACATTTGGAGTCTCCATCCAAAAAACTAAAGAAATAATGTTTTTAGATGACAAATGCATGGTATGTAATATTTTCTTTTGCAAACTCCTAGAGCCGAGTTAAACAAACAATAATTATTAATAAGATGAATTTCCAGATTATGAATATTCCCCTGGATGACCCGTCCGGGTCGGCTGCTGTCGGTAAATAACCATTCTTATCACCCGACCCGGGAGCTGGCAAAAAACCGTTTACCCAGCCACGTGGATGGTTACAGAGGTATCACATATATAAATAGCATTCTCTAGTTCTTTGCATCGGTTGGCATGTCAGTATCCTTGTAGTCTGGTGTGCGGGAGTTGGAGGTAGCTCCATAGGCGCTCCGAAGTATCTAATGTGTTTAGAGAAACACACTTCAGTGGTGGATTTGTGGAGTTGAAAGTGAAAACCAACTTCTAGCGATGCTTGGAGTTGCTTGAAATCTTCCAATGCTTGTCTGAAGAACCTTGATCAAATTATAACTTCTGTACTGAGTGAGACGACCTTCTGCATTAACACACTACGATGGACACGGATCAAGTGATTCAGGATAACACGACCAAGTTGAACTGTCAAACTCCGATGGACCGTTTGACAGCTCTTTCCCCCTAAAACTCTCGCATTTCACAAACCTCTATGATGGCTCCCTTTTGCGACTTTCAGCAACTACTTGGGCTTGCATGATTCTGGCCCAA
>JAJJMA010260925.1:453-11658 GCA_023529015.1 Papaver nudicaule | reverse complement strand
TTTTTTTTTTTTTTTTTTTTTTTTTTTTTTTTTTTTTTTTTTTACGTTATTCGTGGCGCCATAGGTTTCATGAGCCACGACCTTTGTGGCGCCACAAGCTCTTGCGGCGCCGTGACTTTTCTAGAGAAGGGGACACTATGCTTAGTGAGGTCCCCAGTGTCATGTATGTGAATACATACATAGGCTAGGTCTTAGCCAAGGAAATAAAAAGAATGGAGAGGTTTTACCCGTTTTAGCAGAGAACTTTTCCTCCTTCTTGTCGTGATCAAGTCCTTGTTTCTCTTTGATCGTCTCCTCCTGGAGAATGGTTATGCAATTAGCTAATTTTCTGAGCAGCGCCTTTGGTGCAAGCTTGGGTGGTGTACTTTCCAGCAAGACGCGTCCATCGGTGTTCAGAGTTAAATCCGTAGTGTTGAGTGAGGTGGAGCACCGATGCTTTACGAGACAATGACCAATCCAGTGGTAACCGACAGCTCTGGTACCAATTTGTAGTGTACTTGCACTACAAAGTGAGCTTGACCTGGTACTATTGATAGAAACAGAGAAATGAGAGAAGAATTAAGAGAGAAGATGAAGAGAGATCGAGATCTGGAGGAAGAAGAAGGTTGAAAGAGAAAGGAAAAGATAAGGATGAAGAGAAGGGAGATTCATAATGAATCAGAGAAAGGAAAGTTATTTGCAGTATTGCATAATTGAAAAGAGAATACAATGCCAAAAGAATATAAATCAATTCATGTGAACTTCATACACGTTACTAACAACACCACTGACTCTACTAACTACTAACAAGGGTGGCCCTTAGGAGGGACATTACATAAGATTTACATTTATCATAATTATAATCATTTCATAATTCTTTTCGGTCATATACAAAACAATATATGAAATACACGATTACTAGCCTTATTTTCGCCAACCTCAAGTGTGAGAGTTGGGCTCCTGGCCAACTGCAATGTACCTGTTAGATTATCGGCCTTATTGATGGAGCTATGGGCATACCTGATTATTTCTCTATCATACTTTCTTTCTTTTCTCGCCGACTTGTTTCTCAACCAATTTTCTTTGTCTCTGGATCGATTCGGGTCTCTTTAGAACCAAATCAAACAAGATTTACTTGTAAATAATGTAATTATTTATTTTCTTTCGTAGTTTCTTAGGTTGTAGTTGCTCTTTGAGTACGAGGTTTGAAGTGTTGACCCTGTCGTTTATACTTATTGGTGATGCTGATATTTTCTTGTTTGTTTTTTCTTTGTGGTTTTTTTATAGTGCTTACATTTTGCTGGTGATTCATGTCTGATGATGCATTCAGTTGGTGCTGCCATGGTGGTATATTTAATGATGTTTTGGTTGCTCTTCTTTGACTAATGGATGAAGGCGACATAGTAATGGAGGAGTTGTTTCTCTGGTAGGATTGAAGGCCCTGGTTTGTAGCTTCGTTTCTCTCGACGCTCTTGAATGATGATGCAAACGATAGCGTTGTTCTTAGAGATGGTTGAGGTGGTGCTAGGGTTTGTGGGTTAGGTTGTGGTGTGTCTGTATCAGTTGGCCTTTGGCTTCGGCCTGGGCCTATCTTGTTCTGGACTTCGGCTTTGTTTGTCTGTGAAAAAACGAGGGTACCGAGTACACCGCCAATCTTTTATTTTAGTCCACCTATAAGTCAAACCTTGAACGGTTCCTGTACTCAAGAACTCAAGAACAAGATCTCCTTCAGATCTGATTGATTCACATAAAGGAGTCAATACAAGAATCCAAAAGGCTATGTCAACAACCAAGAACGATACTTTAATTATAAATGATGAATCAAATATAACGCGGAAATAAAGTAAAAGTACACACAAGATTTTTGTTAACGAGGAAACTACAAACTCGTAGAAAAACTCCGGGACCTCGTCCAATTTGAATACTCTTAAGAATTAAGCCTCCAACACACCTACTCTCAGACTTCAGACTAGCTGGTGCAGACAATATGACCCTAATACGACTATTAGTCACAAAGATTTCCCCTCAGTATTCCTACGCCTCCAACCACAGCAAGGTGGTCACGCACATGTACTCCCCTACGCAAACAGACGTCCTTTACTGTCTTACGCAAGAGTTGCCTCACAGCCCATCGCGAGGACCACAACCACACCCCTAAAGATATTTTTCTATTAAGCGCAAGTTCACAAAGAACTCTCCCCCGTTGGTTGTCATTCCCTCGGACATGAGAACACCAGAATAGTCTTTGCCAGAAAAAGACTAAGATCGGCTCCATAGGAGATAAAAGAATTATCTTGATAACCTGCAACATATATTCATAATAGATTCGGAAATATTAAATCAAATGTTGCATTCGAAACTGACGTAATTTTTTTTTCTTCGATTTTTTAGATTTTTAATTTCGAAGACACAATCGAAACTCACGTAAGTTTTTGATGCGTGTCGAAACCGCACAAATATAATTAAGCTCTAAACCTTCAGAATATATGAGAATATAATATAATGGTAAGAACAAGTTCGTTCACAGGGAGATAATGGTTTGTTATTTTTATAAATGAATCCTTAAGTAACCAAAATGGGGGGGGGTTTGTTATTGTTTTGTAACTTAAAGCAAATTAAAGTAAAGCAAATAAACGAAAGCAAAGAATAATATGAATAAGGAAAAATAATATGAAATCAGGAATAAAGAATATTGGTTAAGGTTTTCGTCTTCAATTGCTCAACATGCATATGAAATAATATATGAAGTCTCTACTTATTCTATCATCATCAAAAGTCCTAGAATAATTCATCGCAAATATATTCCGCAATTTCCTTAAGTCATCATGCACCATAACGATGTATACATGAATACTACCTAGAGAATAACTTGACACCATGAGTATCGATTTCAACTCTCTACGAGCATTAAATTCCATGAAATAGACTAATCGATGCAATGAACCACCATGAATGGTTCATTCAACATAGGCAATATCCTACACATGACTCTCGAAGCTATCACCACCTCAATAATCATGTTGTGCTACAAAGTGAATAGGTAATCGACTATTTCGTATCTCATACCTAATTCTAGCAATGGTTGTAGATACAATTTAACCCAATTGGCCACTTGAATCATAAGGCATCTAAACCTAGTGTAATACATCAATCATACACTCAATCATACGGTAAAATAGTGACGATAATGATATGAATAAGGTTTTACTTCATAATTAATCAAAAAGCATGTCTTTTGCAATTTAGGACTACATCCTTAACCAATAACAATAAAATTAGCTACTCATAATGTTTTTGAAAGCTAAATAAAATAATAAAGAAGTAAAAGAAATCATCAAAACCCTTTGTAGACAAGTTCCAATCTTTCCCCCAAGCTCCACCTCGAAATCCGTGCCAAAAACCCTTGTTTTTGCTCCAAAACCTCTGCCTCGTAAACCGTGTACAGGAGAAAACTCAAAACTTGCCTCTGTGAACAGTGATATCTCTTCTCCTGTGTGTTTTTCTTATTTATACACACAAAAACAAAACCTAAAACTTTCCTAAGCCTAATCCAACTCGCAGCCCAACTCACTGACCCATCTAACTCTGCTGAGCCCAGAAGAGAACCAGCCCAACTCCACACAGCGTGTGAACCACACAGAACCATCCCGTCTCCACACGTGCGACTGGCACAACTCTTCCTGCACACACGTAACCCACACATTGTCCCAACTCAACTCGTGCGTTTGGCACACACACTCACCATCTTCTTCTCTGTCGGAACCCAGAACCGACAGTTCTTCCATTCCCAATCTCAGACGATTCCAGCTCCACCAATCTCACATTCAAACACAAACATTCATTCACACAAAAATTAACCAGAACCCAAGTTGCTGAACCATAATCTGAGCTCAAATACAGCTTCAATTTCTTCATTAGCTTCTCTGAACTTCTCAACTCACATCCATTGTTACCCCTGCTACTGTTGAAGCTCCCCTGAACTGTCAATCCACCTGCACTGAACCATAAATCAGTTCAACCTTGTGAATATGACAGCGCAATCTCCATCTTGACCACTGCTCTGAGCCCCAAACCGTAATCACCATCTTTAGTCCAGAGCTCTTCACTGCAGACTCCAAATTTCTTCTGCCAAACTCGCCTAAACTGAAACCAACCCATGAACATCATCAGCAGAAAACATTCATCACCAATTTCTCTTCTTGCTGTCTGTAGAACACCAAAGCTTCCCCAATTCCTTGCCGTCAACACCCATTCACCAACTTCACCATTTCCAGCAAGGAACCCTCATACATCTTCAATTCCAATCCTCTACCAAAACCCAAATCACCTTCTTGATCTTCACCACTAACCCGATTGAACTCTGCTCATCTCCTTCTGCTTGACCTTGTCCGCCTCAATCGCCATTACTCTCCTTTTTCTCCTCTCTGCTCTGGTTCTGCTGTATAAAACAGATCTGAACAAAGAAAAGAAAATCTCGTTTCTTATTTCATTAGGATAAGGGTTACCCCTTAGCGGCTATCCGAGGTTGGGAATAACCCGGTGCCCTGAACTCTTGGTGGTGCCCTCATGTGCTTGTCCTCCATGGCAGCCTTGAGTAAATTCTCCTGGGTGCTTCAGTAATTTTCCTTGGTTACCTTCAGTGATCTGTAGATGCCCCTTAGTGATTTTCTTGCGACACCTTTGTAGCCTTGCTCTTCTCTTGTACTTGACTCGACCATCCTAGAGTCACCAACTTGTAAATAGAGTTTCTGCTTCATTTTATTGAATATTATTACAAATTACAAACAAAATAGAAAACAAGTAAAAACAAACGATGTATGAGACTCAAGTCGACTAAAGTGCATGATTAAGGTACTCTTGAATAGGTATTTTGACCACCTATCAGTTTTCCTTTTCATCTTTTTATAGTTTTCGAATAAACAGAATCAAAATTCACGTATTATTATTTTCGAAATAGAAATTAACAAACAAACTAAAAATAAAACTCTACTAATAATTTTTATTTTATTATAGTTTCGAAACATAAGTAGAAATATTCTAAACAATTATTCCACTGAGAACTTAGTTGTATTTTTCTTGAGAACCTTTGAATAACTCCATAAGAATTTCAAAATCATCACATGCTTTGTTTAGTTGATCCCTTAGCAATTTTTGTTCACGAACATTCACAAAAGCTTGCTCCTTGACCCATGCAAAGTGAGTAATGAGATCTAGAACTTGACTACCGGGAACTTCATTACCATCATCATCATTATCACACTCCCAGTTGTTAGGAATCTGACGAACTTCATCACTCAAGATTTCTTGAGGAGGAGGAGAGGTGACTTGATCTTCGATCTTATTCTCAGCAACATCACAAGGAAATTCAGGGCCTTCAACAATTTTCTCTATAATCGAAACACAGAGAGAAGTTTCGAACAAGGTTTGAGAGAGAGCAATGTGATTTCGAAACCGGCGTACTCATAAATATAAATAGAGTTTTAAAAATTTGAGTTTCCAAAAATAAGTTTGTTCCTTTAGAGATTTTATTTCCAAAACAAGCTTGATTCGAAACAAGGCAATCCTTAGTAACCAAGCACTGATTGATTCATAGAATCAAATTTGGTAATAAATATTCAAAATATGAATAAAATAAAGAACTGTCTTATTGTTTCGAATTTTAAAATTCTTTGAGGAGTTATTCCAAAGATACTCTTAATTAATATATATATTAATTTTTTTTATTATAAAACATGTGCACTTTATTATTGATTTCGAAACATAAATGCACTTATTGAGTTCAAACATTATGTTTAGTTTTTGTGTGAAAACTCTTGTTTAATTTTCGAGGAATTTTCTGATTTTTTTGAGTGAAGTGTAGTACCTTTTTCTGATGAGGGAATTTGCTTCTTTGCTCCATTCTTTCCTTTATTATGGACCTTTTTGTTGTTTTTCTCAGTCTTCTCAGCTTTTGTGTTACACATCCGATTATGTGGGGAATGTGTTCTAGGAAACTCAATTTTGTTGTGAATACAACAAGTACATGAGTGACCTGTAGAGTTTGTAGAATGCATTCCAATATTCGGAGGAACATACTGAGGTTGCATAACTGGCCATCCAATGGATCTAGGAAATACATTACTCCTTAAATTATGAAGATCAGTTCTTAGATCTCTCAGCTCATTATTTAACTGTGTCAGGGTATGCTCCTTTTTCAGAAATGAGTTGGAATAATTCTCTTGTTTTTCCTGAATCCTTTTTGAGACCGTATGAGATGCCTTCCCTTTGTCTGAAGTTATATCAGTTTTGTTCTTGTGTTTCTTGTTGTTACCCTTGCTAGGATTTTCACCAGTTGGCGATATTCAGCACTTGGTGCAATAGATTCCTTTTTAGGAATACAGAATTTTGTACTCAGAATCCTTATAAAATCCTTGGCACAGGTTACATCAAGATCATGTCTGTATAAGATATTGTCAAACAATTCCTTAATAGACAAATCACAAGACACACGTGCAGTTTGATAAGATGCATGTGATGCATTGATTAAGGACTGTAAATAACTGTCTGAGTTTTCAGCAACTTAAATTTTTAGAGTTTCAACAGATTCTTTCAGAGATTCATTTTCCTTGTTCAGTTCTTCAATAAGTTGATCTTTTACTCTAATGTTTTCCTTTAGATGTGCCGACTCAGATCTCAATCACTTGTTTTTTGAGTTGATCACATTTAAGGGTTTCAAGAGTCTAGCCAATTCAAAATCAGCTTCTCTTTCAACATCAGAGTCAGATATGTCAGATCTGTAGTAGGAGTTATCACCAAGAGTAATAACATGACCACAATTAGGTGACATACTAGAATCTTCTTGTGAATTAGTGGTTGCAACTAGTGCAGATTCAGAACAAGGATTAATAATATTTTGTGTCAAGTTATCAAGACATGAATCATTGTTCTTAATCATGTTTTTCTTATAGGTTGGATCGAGCCAAATACAGATTGTTAGATCTTCAGGTGTTTGCCCGCTCTGATACCAATTGAAAAGACAAGGGTACCGAGTACACCACCAATCTTTTATTTTAGTCCACCTATAAGTCAAACCTTGAACGGTTCCTGTACTCAAGAACTCAAGAACAAGATCTCCTTTAGATCTGATTGATTCACACAAAGGAGTCAATACAAGAATCCAAAAGGCTATGTCAACAACCAAGAACGATACTTTAATTATAAATGATGAATCAAATATAACGCGAAAATAAAGTAAAGTACACACACGATTTTTGTTAAAAAGTAAACTACAAACTCATAGAAAACCCCGGGACCTCGTCCAGTTTGAATACTCTTAAGAATTAAGCCGCCAACACACCTACTCTCAAACTTCGGACTAGCTGGTGCAGACAATATGACCCTAATACGACTATTAATCACAAAGATTTCCCTTCAGTATTCCTACGCCTCCAACCACAACAAGGTGGTCACGCACATGTACTCCCCTACGCAAACAAACGTCCTTTACTGTCTTACGCAAGAGTTGCCTCACAGCCCATCGCGAGGACTATCGCTACCCGACCTCCAATCGGACGATTACAACCTTATGGACAACAACCAAATAGCGGCAGGTCAAATCGCTAGATGATATCCTTGGTAACTAACAGATATTTCACCTAAGTTGTTTCACACCAAGAGCGGGGATATTTAAGTTTACTCTGGTAATAAACTCCTCGAGATATCGATCAAGGTTTCAAAACCAAAACTCCCGAAAGAGCAACCTTGTCGTCCCAGTTGGAATCAAGCAGATAGCTGTGGCAAGTACGATATGATATGACCTTGAAGAACAGTGTACCTGCAAAGAACAAATCTAATAACAACAATCTTGATTCCACTCAATATCTATAGTTTAGGCACACAAACCGAAAGCGGCTTGCTGACAAATCCAGGTTAATAGATAAAGAGTATGTTCTAATCACGACGATCTTGAGTGGCCTTATTGCAGAAGAGAAGGACCATAGAATAAACAAGATTGCAAGGTTTGATAGACGCGATAGAACAAAATACAAGTACAATACAAAGAAGACTAGTAAAACATAAACTAGTTTCTCGCAGAGGTACTTCTAGGCTTCTTGATCCCTAGAGAAGACTTCCTCGCAATTCTAGACCGAGAGCAAAAGTTCAAAGGTAACTGAAAAGAAAAGCGGCAGACACAAGCTAAATCCGAAGAAAAGCTTGGTAGAGGGATAAAGCTTTCAGGAGAGATACCACTCCTATTTATTTGACTAAGGCTTAGCTTTGAAACGAGGCTAACTTAATTTCGGAAATTCATTAAAGCACATTTCCATATTAGTTCCGAAATTCCTCACTTAGACTCACATCATTTAATGAGATCTAATACTTTGGCATTTTTACATTAAAAAAAAATATAATTCATAAATGAAAATATATTTTCAATAAATGTTTGGCCAATAACAATCAAAGCAAATAATACTCATAAGGTATATTTGGATATTTCATTAATTCGAAATATGGTGCTTACCAAATATGCTCCCTGGGAAAGAGCTCATTCTGAAACGTGTCCTTTAGTTTCGAAAATCTCCTTAAGATATTATTACTTCCAAATGTCGTCATCATCTTTAATAATGTCGACATCACTTCCTAGGCTTTGCTGGACGGGCCACAACGATCCTAGGTGGAGGTGGGATCTGGTCCAACGTGGTTTAACGTTCCGCATAAACGTATCATAACAGACGTGGACAAGCCTTGTGTGTTAAGATTAAGTGAACACGTAGGTTCAAAGGACATTCCGAATCATGCAGAAAGATATACCATTGAAGTACAGTGCATTATTCAACGAGTAATAGCAAAATGTTGAATCTCCTGAATTCTCGATTCCAATATAGATGATCACGTTAATGATATCCAAGAATTCAAATCAAAACATCAAATGAATAATCAAATGAATATTTGATCGAGTAGTATAATAATACGAAGATCTAATCACGTACAATATTTATCAGAAATCATGTGTCTACTAACTAGAGCGACTAACCATATTTCTGATTATGACTCAACCCAACTTAGTTGTACATTGAAGATGAACTAATTCAAACTTCAAACTGAGAATATAAACTCATTAATTCTTTGAAGCACAAATCAAAATGATAGAGTTTGAACTTCGAAAATACGCATTCTGGGATAACCAAATTAAGGTTTCGAAACCTACATACTGTTTGGCAGAAACCAAATTAAGGTTTCGAAATCTAAAGTTCATATATGACCAGAACCGAATTAAGGTTCCCAAATCAAGTTTCCATATAGCGAAACCAAAGTGAGGTTTCGAAATCTAGATTCTGTTTAACAAAACCTTGCTTAAGGTTTCGAAACAAGAAACACATATTAGAGTCGTCACAAATGTTTAGTGTCGAACTTGAGAGTCCATGTGGTCAAGAACCGTTTCAGCATCACACCTTTTTAGCCTTGACGCACAAGTTATATTTCCCGGTTCACATAAACCTTTAGGAAACTCCAGGGTCTTTTCGACCTTTTAGAACTCACCTGGTCAAGACACATTGGTTTCGATTCTCAAGTCACTGCTAGCCAACAAACATAGTTTCGAACTCATGTTCTCTCATTGGTCACAATATTTAAGTTTCGGACCAATAGCTCACGGATACGAAAACCAGATTTTGGTTTCGAAATCAACGTTTAGTTTTACCAAAACCTACATTGAGGTTTCGAATATTGAAAATCCATAAGATGGGATAACAAGAATATGGTTTCGGAATCCAGAAGTATGATATGGCATACGAGATGTTCATATACAAAATCAAATAAATGATTCAGAACTTCAGCATTCAGAGCCAAACCAAGACGTGGTATTCGATGCTCAGAACAGCCGTATATCGAGTCTACACAACATAAGTGTGAGTCACGATCTCACTTACATTTAGCTCATACAAGTACTTGCTAATAAATCTGACAGAGTCAGACTAGGTAACTAGAGACACAATACTGTGATGGATTAAATCTCGTAGTACTACCGAGACAACATCACACTGCTACATCCAACTCGAAGGTTTTAGGAAAAACCTTATATTACTTAGAGACGGAGAAGAAAAGAAAGCTCTAATCAATATGGAACGCCATAACTTCAACAACAATATCGCAAGCGATAAAGTGGAGTTATATCTTAAGACACACTGATCACAAGTGATCAAGTCATAACGTAAAGCTCAAGAAGAGAGTTATATTTTTGTCTTTTGTAGCACAAGTGTAAAAGATAATGGAATCACGTTATTTAGATTCACTAACCTCTTGAACGATGAAGCCGGATGTCTTCGTTTGATCTTCAGTCTTCTTCAACTCTTCAAGTAGTGATTCTAAATCCTACCAAAATCTTCCACAACCTAAAACTAACTCACTCATGACTTTACCTAATGTGTGTTGTTTAGCGGTCGAGTTTTGATCACTAAATTTGACAACTAAGTTTGACATACCAACACTTAGTGAGGTTGACTGAGCCATGATCTAATAGTCTGGTTTCACGATTGTTTTGTGTCGTGTCCCGTTAGCCAATATTAAATGTTTGGTTTGCTTGAGTTTAAATTTGATTCCATGTGTGACTAGGTGTCTGGTGTCCAGGTTACTCATCTTTATCGGTTTTAACCGTGTGAATCTTAGTTACCCTTATTGGTGTTAATTGTCTTTTAATGAGTGTCGGTTTATTGGTCATCAGTACAGTGTCAGTCATCCATTGGGTTGATGTGTTGAAACCCTGTTTGGATACAGAAGCACTTTTGACTTCTGCTTCTCCAGAAGAAGAAGTTAATTCCAGAAGTCAGAAGCAAAAATGTTTTGCTTCAGAAAAAGTTAACTTTTCTGCTTCCCGAAGTCATTATGAAAATTATTTTGGCAAACTAACTTCTAATCCAGAAGTCGAAAATTTACTTCTAATTATATATCCAAACAAACTATAGGTCTTCCGTGTAACTTGCTCTTTGAGCTCCAATATTATTACATCATTTTATCTTTTTAAATAAAAAAAATGGAGCTATGGGCTGTTACATCAAGCTGCGGCGTGGGTGAGCAACGGGGTGACGGTTGCGGTTTAGGGGGTACCCGCGACCAAACCGTCAAAAGGTGCGGTTTGGAAAATCAAACCGCGACTGCACCGTGCACCGCCGGTTTTTAGAACCGCGGTTTTGCGGTTCTTGCGGTTTGGTCGCGGTCCCCCGCGGTTTTCAATACAAAAAAAAAAAAAAA
>JAJJMA010260915.1:0-15414 GCA_023529015.1 Papaver nudicaule | reverse complement strand
TGGGTTTTTCATCTTCTCCACTTCTGTGGTTACACCAGGTATGCTCTCACAATCTCCAATTTTTTTTTCCAGGTTTAGATTTTAATACCGGTAGTCAAGTTTAGGAATTAGGGATAAATATTCATTTAAAACTGATAAAATGGCCATTTGGGTTTCATGGCAATTTGATTTCAATGTTGTTCTATGATTTTATCTCTGCAAATTAATAAGTATACCAAGCAACTGATTTTATCTTTTTTGATTTTTAAGCAATTTATTGAAATTTGCTAAAGTGTTTTGTTTCTTTTACAAAATTCTGTAGAAAGAACCGGCGATGCTAGGTAACAGAACATCAATGGAAAAAATCCTAGGCATCTTCAAAGTTCAAACATTCTTTTAGTCTTCTTACCAGAAGAAACAAAAGGGTTTAAACAAAACGAAAATACCAAAACCCTAGGCATCATCAACATTGGCTAAAACCCATTGGTCTGGTGCTTTCTATCAAAATACCAGAATCAATCTCTAAGGTCCCAAAGCCCACTTTTTTTTAAAAAAAATGTGACCAAAAACCTTCTTCTTCTCTAACTCATTGTCTAACAATTTTTCGGTTGATTCTGTATTCCAGGATGGTAAACATGGCAAAGCTTGGAGAATGGTTCATAAAGATGGTACATTTTTGTGTTTTGCTTATTGATTTATCATTTAATTTTTTGAAGGTTTTAATTGTAGGCAGTCCATATAAACAGAAATTTAAGAATGAAAGTGAATGCACTTTTGAAGAAGAGAAAAGACCCACTGTTGTAGTTAGAGCCAGAAGAAGTACTACCAAAATCAAATTGCTTTAGTTGTTTGAGATTGCATATTCTATAGAGTTTCTAGAATTAACAAACTTTGGGTTGTCTTTTACCTTTTATAATTTTTGATGTGTTTATCGTAGTTCTAATATCCATGGATAGTTGCAGGAGCTACTAGAGCATACATCAGTAGAGAAGCAACCAGTTGATTTAACCATGGAAGCTATGAGGAAGCCATGAAACAGCTTTGTCAGATCAAGTAGGTGTCATCTATATCCGTGATGACTCAAAGTGAGTACAATACATCATTATATGTCATGCGGCCATGCTTCAGTATCACGAACTGGGATCTTTGAAACCTCATTGAATTATCTTTGTTTAAGAGTTGCTTCACTTTGGAACATTTTATATTTTTGACGAATTGTAACTTGCTTTTTCGACAGGATAAAAGCTTTAGGGTGGATGAGCTAATGAAGTTTTTAATGCAAGTCCTACTGATGCGTCATTTTCAATGCTTCGATGTAAGTGGCTGAGATTCAATTTATCAAATGGTTGAAAAATATCATCTCACACTCCTCTCACACTTTTATTGAGCGTTACACTTTTTTCGACGGCATCCGTATTTCGAAGCGACAACTGGTGGATGAGATTGAATCTCTGCATTTCCCATAGGAAACTGATCTCACACGTCGGTGGAGATTTAAAACTCTAAGCCCTTACGTTACAGAAAGCTCCTTCTGTGGCTATTTAAAACTCAATTCATAACCCCAGACGTTACTCCATTTGCTTCCTCTTTGTTCTCAGAGTTTGCTTCTTCCATTACTCCAGACGGGCTAACATCTTTATTCCAAGAGTTTCTTTATGCAGCTATATCTAGAATCTCAGGTATGTGTATTCCCATCTTTACCGTCTTTCGTCTTCCTGTTTCCTCTTCTTACTCTATATTTTTCAATTTGGGGTCCATATTCCCATTGTTATTTTTATTTTTTTTTTTTTGAAAATTTGGGTATGATGATACTTCAATTCGACAGACCAAGTTTAATTACGCAATCTCAAAGTGAATGTAATCGGTTTTCATGAATTTGGTTGTATATCTCTAAATGATAGTTTAAAATGTTTCAATCAGGAGTTTCAAATTATTTGTCTTCGTTTGTAGCTTTTTAGGTTTATATGTTGAAACTTCAGTTGGCTTTGGTTTGTTTTTTGTTTGATTCATAGCTCTTTGGGTTCCATATGGTGTTTCCCAGATTTTTCTTCGGTTTCGCTTTCGGATTTTTTTTTCAATTTTTGAAGCTTCAACTGTAAAGAAAAACTTTGATTTTTGTGTAGTACTATTGCAAAATTCAGTAGGATGGTTTTCTTCTCAATATAGGTTCCCAAAAATTATGTTTCTCATATTATCTGTCTTGCTACTAATTATTAACCCATATGCGTAACAAGTTTTGTGTGCATATGCTGATAGTTGCATATGGTGCTCCAATAGCGGTAGGAACCACTTCATCTTTAACAGTTAACAAAATTCTCAGTGTATGACTGCACTAAAATGGTCAACATTTCTAGGATTCTTAACAAACTAAAGTACTCTGCCAAGCCCAGAACCTTGAGTGATGTTTAATAATTTATGTTCCCTCTTGAGCACCAAGTATTGTAGAAAATGTACACTATTGGACTATGTAGACTGAACAACAGTAAAATAGAGGCATTCATTAAAATACGTGCACATGTTTTGTATTGTATGGATGCTGGAATATAGTGAGTGCATTTTTTCAGCAGCATACTCTCTTCTGTTTTCAGTCTTAACTGAGTTCACTTATTTAACATAATGTTCCTTTGTTCTAATTTCAATTTCGGTGATGCACCTCCTGGACAAAAGTTTTGTCTCATTGCCTGCTTAGAAAACTGAATGTCTTCGTGGACTGGCTGTTGCAACTGCTGCTAAGTGAAACACGAGGTCGTAGAAAAATATTATATCTGACAACACTATTTCGTGGATCGCTTACTCACCTATTTATAAGCCAAATTTACCAGTGCGAAGCTTTAGTGTACAGTAATACTGATTCTAATATGCTAAAGGCAGTGTCATGATATTTTTTTTCTGTACAAGTGCTTAGGTATCTGTTATTATTGTTGGGTTGGCAGAAAGATTATCCTTTATATGCTCATTTTCTCTGATCCAATTCAAACTAAATTAATCAGAGCTTATTGTTGGGACCTAATAGATTTTTTTTCCCGGTATAGCTTGGCTTCTTGAGATCACATTAGCTGCAATTGAGGCAAGACAGCGTTTGCCAAAACTTCACAATGAGGTACTTTGAATTCTTTGAATATTATCTTCCAAGGCTTTGGTGGTCCTCTGATGCACTTCTGCTTTCTGAATTGATGTAATAGTTTCATGTCAACTCAGTGGAATGTCTTTTGCTTCTCAGGAAAAGGAACTACTCGGTAAGCAAACTTCTTTTCTTTAATGTCTGAACAAGGTAAAGATTAACTAAACACGACTATTTGTATTTTTGTTGTTTTGATTTGATATGGCCTTATGAAGTAAAAGTGTGAATCATTGTAGTGAGTTCTAAGTCTTCATCATCGACCATTGACTAAATGGGCGGCAGAAGTTAAAACTAAAGGGATCAGAGTATCACCACCTGAGCAACAGGAATTTGGTAGCTCACCATCTGGGGATCAGAATTGGGGACACACTAATTAAGGAAAACTAGGTGAGAAAATGGGGACGATATAAAAATTATGCCTATTCCCCTAACTACTTACTCTTATTGCATGGGTAAACTAAAGTTTGAGAAGATGAATTCATAGGTTTTAATAGTTTATTTATAGCTTTGTTTGTTTCTCTTTTCAATTTCTTAATTACAGCTTAATGAAAGATACTATTAAAAAAATGAATGATCTCTTACAACTTACCTCAGTTGAAGAACGCGCAAATCAAGGAAAATTAAAGATCTCTTACAAATTAAAGTTTTATTGGAGGTGAGGTTTCTGCAAGCAGGATGGGATGCACCATGGATGAAAGGAACGCACCAATCAAGGAAAACAAGGTGAGAATATGAAAAATTAAAGTTTGAGAAATGAATTGATACGAACTTTCATTTAAAACTGACTATTCGCCTAACAACTGACTTTTATTGCATAGGTAAATTAAAGTTTGAGAAATGAATTGATACGAGCATCCATATATATATATATAGTTGCAATAATAATATATAGTTGCAATCTTAGTAGCTGTTGTTAGTATCAAATTTGATCTATTATTAGATTTATGCTTTTACTAGGTAATTAAAGCCCTGATGATTAGAAAGAATTGTTGATCTCTCTATATTTTTTTCAAGCAAGTAGGTTGTTAACTGCTGATGATTAGGATAGGTGGGATCACATGGCAGCTGATGATTAGGATAGGTGGGATCACGTGGCAGCTCATTTCGATTTATCAAGTACACCACTACTGTTCAATTCAATGTGACACATTGTGAAATGGATCAGAGAGTTGACAATATTTGAGGCATACTTCCTATCATGAACTAACCGTAAAGCCATCTAAAATATTGCAGGTACGTTAAAATCTCTTTGGTCTGCTCCGTATCAAGGTAAGAACCTCTGTGGTTTGATATCGGAATAGACATTCAGGAAACGGGATGGCAGAGTAGAAATTCATCAGCTGATTTAAGGTTTCTGTTATTAGAATCTGGTTCTAAAGTATTTTTTCTTTCATTCTCATTTTTTGTTGGCTAGGCTCATGGTTGTGATGTCTGATGTACCTTGATGAACATGGGTGCATTTAAAAGAGGATAAATAGCCTTTCTTTAAGTCAATACCGTACATACCATAATTTATGCTTGGTTAGGCAATGTTCCATTGCCCTGAGCTATACAGTAAAAAGACAACACAAGATAAAGAGGACTTACGGATTTTCTTGACACATGATTAACTGAGCCGTACATACCCATAATTTGTGCTTGCAATTGTGAAACTCGGAGCTGTTTATGATTCTGCGGAAGAAATGCCACACGAAAAGAGATCTGAAGGACACAAGACTGAAGAAGCAACTGTAATTTCATACAACGAAGATTGAGCCTTCTGTTGATGGCTAAACTTCACTGGTGGAATAAACCCCATTGAATGAAATTTTAATGTTACATAATGATCTGTTTTGTTATGACATTGCCGATACTGTTTATGGATGTTGTGTATTTTTCCATTCCATGCACTTGGTGCTGTTGTTATATTTGGGTAGCATTTTGTAAGAAATGGTTTTCTGCAACTAATTTTCTTTCATTTCATTTCAGATTTGTTTTCTCTCTCTTACACTTTTTCTTACCAAACACAAAACAGAAGAACGACTTGAGTACAGAACAGAAAGCAAAATAACGGTACAACCGACACACCGACCGACACATTAATGACAGCTTGTAACAGAAGTTTACACTTCAGTTACACTAACTCTAACACCCCCGCGCGAGTTCAGAGTCGCAGCAGAAGCAGAGACAATGAGCTTGTGTCTAAGCATAGCAAACCGCTGAGAGGAAAGAGCTTTAGTAAAAATATCTGCTGTTTGGTCTTCAGTGCATAAGTACCTAACAAATATCTTCTTTGCAACAACTTGCTCCCTAACAAAATGAAATACAATCTCTATGTGTTTCATGCGCTGATGAAATAAGGGGTTTTTAGTTAGATAAGTAGCACCCACATTATCACACCAAATGACAGGAGGAGAAGGAGAAGGAAAGCCAATCTCTGACATTAAAGACTGTAGCCATAAGAGTTCAGAAGTTGTGTCTGCAACTGCCCTGTATTCAGCTTCAGTGCTAGACCTGGAAACACACTTCTGCTTTCTGGAACACCATGAGATGAGGTTAGGACCAACATACACTGCCATGCCACTTGTAGATCTCCTATCAACTGCACACCCTGCCCAATCAGCATCACTAAAAGCTTGTAACTGTAATGAGGAAGAACGCTTGAACTGTAACCCAAAGTTTAATGTCCCTGCTAAATATCTCAGTATGCGCTTGACATCAAACCAGTTCTCTTCAGTAGGAGCTTGCATCTGCTGGCATGCCTTGTTCACAGAAAATGAAATGTCAGACCTAGTGATTGTTGCATATTGCAAAGCACCAACAATACTTCTATAAAATGAAACATCAGCAAACAATTTCATGTCAGGTACATGATTAACATTCACACATGCCATTGGAGTCTGAACAGGCTTAGCATTGCCCATTTTGGCCTTCTTTAACAAGTTGATGATGTATTGCTTCTGTGACAGTAAAATTCCAGCAGTGTTGGTGATAGCTTCAATGCCTAAAAAGTATGATAATGGGCCTAAATCCTTGAGTGCAAATTCAGTTGCCGTAGAAGTAATCAATGAATCAATAAGAACAGTAGAGCTGCCTGTGACTAATATGTCATCCACATAGATCAGTACATATAAAGATTCAGTTGGTGTGACTTTGAAAAATAATGATGTATCAGTCTTTGATGCCTGGAAACCTTTAGCAATAAGAAAATCACTTAGCCTAGAGAACCAAGCTCTAGGTGCTTGCTTTAAGCCATAGAGAGACTTTTGCAATTTGCACACATAAGTAGGATTATCCTTGTCCACAAAGCCTGGTGGCTGCTCCATGTAGACATCCTCTTCTAACTTTCCATGAAGAAAAGCATTCTTCACATCTAACTGTCTAATTCCCCATCCTTTATAAAGAGCAATTGAAATCATGAGTCTGATTGTTGTTGGTTTGATGACAGGACTGAAAGTATCCTTGAAGTCAACACCAGCAATTTGATTAAACCCCTTAGCTACAAGTCTGCCTTTTCTCCTTTCCATTTTACCATCAGCTTTGGGTTTGACCCTAAATATCCACTTACTCCCTATAACATGCATCCATGGTTCTCTTGGAACTTTAATCCAAGTATTTTGATCTTCCAGAGCAGTATGTTCATCAACCATGGTGACTCTCCACTTTGGATCTTTCATAGCTTGTGTGAAAGTGGTTGGAGCTAAGAAATCATCATCAGCATCTGTTTCTGCAGTATCATCTTTACTAGCAGTGTATATTTTTGGCTTGGTAATGCCACTCATAGATCTAGTGGTCATTCTTGTAGTGTTGATAGGAACAGTAGGAACAGAAATAGGTTCAGGTGAAGATGAAGTTTCATTAGGTGCAGAAATGGGAATGTGCTGAGAGTCAGTGGATGTAACAGTTGTGGTAGGAATTTGAGGTGAAGAGGATGAAACTGTGGAGAATAAACTGGAGTAAGGAAACTCACTCTCATCAAACACTACATTTCTAGAGATAACAATTTTATTGGTTAAAGGATTCAGACACCTATAACCTCTGTGCATAAGACTATACCCCAGAAAAATGCACTTAGCAAACCTGTTTTCTAATTTATGAGAATTATATGGTCTTAAACATGGATAGCATGTACAGCCAAATATTTTGAGAAAGTTGTAATCAGGCTTTAAGTGAAATAGAGTTTCTAATGGTGATTTCTGTTGAAGAACTGATGTGGGTAATCTGTTAATGATGTAGTTGGTTGTTTCAAAGGCATAAGACCAATAGGTCATAGGAAGAGATGCATGATTCAGCAAAGCCATACCAATGTCAACAATGTGTCGATGTTTTCGTTCAGCTCTCCCATTTTGCTCATGCAGGTGAGGACATGACACTCTATGAATAATGCCACATTTTGAGAGATGGGTTGACACATTCCTATACTCACCTCCCCAATCAGATTGTAAGTATTTAATGTCTACCAAACAGATTCTCTACCATTTCCTGAAACTTAAGAAATGTATCAAACACCTTAGACTTATATGCTAATGGATATATCCATGTGAATCTACTGAATGAATCAATAAATGAAACATAATATTTGTAACCATTCACAGAACATATAGGAGAAACCCACACATCAGAATGAATGAGATCAATTGAAGCATATATATCAGTGTGAGATGGAAAATATGGTAAGGCATGAGATTTTAAAACAACACAAGCAGAACAAACAGATGGTTGAAGATGTGAAAGAATTGACTGATCTATACCAGCAAGAACATGTTTCAGTGTTTTTTAAGCAGTATGACCTAATCTACAATGCCACTCTGTTGTTGTATAAGCTGTGAAGGCCTGTTTAGTAGCACTAGTGTCAACATGTAGATCATAAAGGCCATTTCTAACTCCTCCTCTGAGTAATTCTTTATGAGTAGTAATGTCCTTAATGACAAAATGATATGGGTGTAATTCAAAATAACAGTTGTTATCCCTAGTGAATTGAAGTATAGACACTAGATTCTTAGTGATAGCAGGAACATGCAGCACATTGGATAATGTAAAAGAAGCAGATGGAGTAGTGAATGTAGAAGATCCAATGTTAGCTATTGACAAACCTGATCCATTGCCAACACGCACTTGATCATTCCCTTCATATGGTGAGTGTAAGTTAAGATTGGAGAGATTGGATGTGATATGGTGTGTAGCACCTGAATCAGGAACCCAGCTAGTTGTTGAGGATGCACCACCATCATTGTTGTAGAGAGCATAAGCTTCAGGTTCAGGGGACCAGCTACTGTCATAGGTGTAGTAGTCATCATAATACTCTTCAGCAGCAGCTAAATGTGCTTGATAAGGATCAGGATTACGGCCTTCATATCTATGTCTACACTCTTGTGCTGAATGACCAGGCTTAGTACAGATTTGACACTGAATGTAATAAGGATAGCGTACTGGTGGTGGGTAATAATTGGATGTAGGACGAGCTCCACGATCAAATCGTCCACCTCTGAATGAGTAATTACCACCACAAAAATTGTTCCTACCACCTCTGAAGTTACCTCGACCATAACTATTTCCTCTTGAGAAATGATTCCAATCATGTTGAGGTGGTAAATAACCACGAAAAGTGTCAGTAGGAGGTTGATAGGTCTGAGAGTTACCTTGTTGGTGATGAGACACATTGGCTGAAGCAGAACTCAGATCTGAATGTGACTCAGTAGCCATACGAGATTCTTCAGATAATAGTAATCCCAGCAGATCTGTACTATTAATCTTGTCCAGATTCTTAAGAACTTGAGTGTTAACACTTGTTTTGAATGAATTATATTCAGCAGGAAGTCCATATAGGATGTGAAACACTAAGTCTTCATCAGACACAACTCGATTTATTTGAGCTAATTGATGTGAAATGGATCTAGCCTTGTTGAAATAAGCCTGCATCGATTCAGGTCCTTTGCGTAAATTTTGCAAGTCAGTCTTCAATTGCATCAATCTAGAACGAGTTGTTGCATTATAATCCTTCTCAAGAGCTTTCCAAACTTCATTTGAAGTTTTACTTCCCAAAACTTGAACATGACATTCATCAGTTAGCGCTCCAAGTAACCAAGAGAGAATCGCCTGATCTTGATTTAACCAGTAGATGAAGAACGGATTTGGAATAAGAGATGGAATCTCAGTAGCATCAATTTCAGAAGCTTCATCTTTATTATTGATAATAGTTGAGAGAGCTGGATTTTTAATAAGTTTTGGTGGTGCTGGATATGATCCATCGACAAATTTGAAGAGATTGTAACTGCGTAATAGAGGTTCGATCTGAGATTTCCAGATCTGATAATTTGTAGAATTTAATTTGTTTGGAGCTTTGAAGTTTAATGGTATATGCTGAGGAATATCAGTTGAAGAATTAGATGAAGACGCCATTAGAGATAAGAAAAGAAGAAGAAGAAGAAAAGGAAACCTAGATATGGAGCTTCGAAGATTATGCCTGGGTCTATAATGAAAAAACTCCAGTTATATAATTTTTTTCAACTTTTTAACATATATTTGTTGCACATCCTAATTCATTTTTTCATTTCTTTGCACCATACTTAAAAGTTCACCAACTTCTCTTTGCACAACCCGATTCATTATGGTGTCTTGTAATATTAGACCTGCAAATATAACAGTCTTTTGTAGCCTGTGAATGGCGCGATAATGAACTACTGAGCCAGCAAATATATACTGCTATCCATATTCTTATTGAGGAGTAAGTCTACGTATACAGCATTTTATCTAGCATTTTATCCCGTAGACTGATCCAACGGTCAGTACTCTGTGGGCTTAGCACTTGGGATGGGTGTGATGTAAATTTTCCTTCATCCAACGGTCAGTACCTGTTGCTAGATAAAATGCGGGATTTCTTTACGGTACACAGAGAATTTTCGCTTATTGAGAGTATTTGTGTGATTCATTTTTTACATCGTCCACCGGCCAATCCACATTCCATCCAATAATATCATTACACGTATTTCCCCGTTAAAGATTAATTACCCAAAAAAGACGAAAAATCGAAAATTTGAAATTTCAGTATTTCTCGCTGACGAAATCCTAAAACTTTTTTCTCTTTCCATTTTCTCGTAAAGACCCTTTTCACTTTGTCTCTTCAGACGAAACCCTAATTTATTCCCTTTACCCTCTCTGAAATTCACAAAACCTCCATTTCTCTCTTCTTAAACTTTAATTCTCATACTAGATCGTTGTGAAATGACGAATCCAAGTACGGTTACTGGTAAAAAACATAAAGATCCTGATTTGCCACCAACAAATCAGAAACCACTTATAATCAAAGATGTTGAAGATACTTCTGGATCTAGTGAAATTAAAAGGCTAGATTCAGTTGTTTCTTACAAAGGTAAAGGTAAAGCACCAGTTGAGACAGCCCAGAATATGAAGAAGCCTAGATCTAAATCTTCTGCTGCTGCTGGTCGTGTTGTTGTTAGTAAAAGGAGTAAGATGGAAGAAGATGAAGTAGAGGTTGAAGATCTGCTGATACCAAAGAGTGAGTTGGATAAAGATCCAGAAGAAGAAATTGAGTTTGTTGGTAAAATCGAGATTGTTCAAAAGGGTAGTTCTAACTCTGCGTGCCCGGTAATCGGTGTTCAAGTGCCTGATGATCATCAGGTAATAATGATTCTGGTTCTCTTTGAGTTTGTTGTACATGTTCTTATTGTTTTGATTTTGAGTTTGCTGTACATGTTCTGATTGTTTTGATTTTGATTTTGAATTGTAAACAGCCACGGCACGGGACCCTAATCCTAAGTGGAAAATATGAGTTTGGAATGCTAGTAGCTGGCGACAGCTTGGTGATGATGGATGATGGAAAAATTGACCCGGGGGAGGAGCAAAAGGTGTTTCAATTGGGTGGGGAGGACGATCCTCCAAGACCGGGATATATTTTATACGCTGCTAGTGGGACTGAGTTTCTATGTGTGAGAGTGCGCTCTTTTATAAGTGAAAAGGTACTAAGGATAACTATCGTCTTACATTCTGCATCTCTCGATTATAATGATACCCACATTACTCGTATTATCTCTTGTAATGGCATTGGCATCAATAACTTTCTCGGCAGTAGGTGATTTTGATGGTGGAATTTCTAGTTTCCTTTTCTATTTCTTGGTGTCTTGATTGGTTTCCCAAGTTGTGGCGGGTTACACTGTCATTATGACTCTAATTGGTTTATTCCTCTTATACAGTGGTTTCTATATGAATAGAGATAGAATTCATCTTAATTCATTCTACCTTTTTATTTTTACCTTTATGCAGATTGAAAAACATCATGAGAATCATAGAGTTCTAAGAGTTGAGAAAGCTGCAGCCTATGCTCGCAGGATAATTAACATGATCCTTAACCCAGAGGTATATGAGCTAATTAAACCGAATAAAAATTACAAACTCAGTAACATGAATATTGGCGTTACTCTAGCGTCTTACGAGGTTCCTAAAGAGGTTGAAGAAAATTTAAAAAAGAAGAAACCAATGTTAAAGAAAGGGGAGCCACTTATAATCAAAGGTGTTGAAGATACTTCTAGATCTAGTGAAATTAAAAGGCTTGATGCAGTTGTTTCTTACAAAGGTAAAGGGAAAGCTCCAATAGAGACAGCTGAGAAGAAGAAGAAAAAGAAGAAGAAGCTTGATTCAGTTGTTTCCTCTTATTCAGGTAAAGGTGTTGAAGATACTTCTGAATCTACTGCTGCTGTTGGTCGTGTTGTTGGTAGTAAAAGAAAGAGGAAGATGAAAGATGAAGGAGAAGTTAAAGATGTGGGGAAACCAAAGAATGAGTTGAATGATAATGACCCAGAAGAAGAAAGTGAAGACGAGTTGGATAAAGATCTAGAAGAAAAAGTAGACAAGCACCTCAAGTTTGATCCTCAAGAAATTAAAAGGCTTGATTCAGTTGTTTCTTACAAAGGTAAAGGGAAAGCTCCAATGGAGACAGCTGAGAAGAAGAAGAAGAAGAAGAAGAAGCTTGATTCAGTTGTTTCCTCTTATTCAGGTAAAGGTGTTGAAGATACTTCTGAATCTACTGCTGCTGTTGGTCGTGTTGTTGGTAGTAAAAGAAAGAGGAAGATGAAAGATGAAGGAGAAGATAAAGATCTGGGGAAACCAAAGAATGAGTTGAATGATAATGACCCAGAAGAAGAAAGTGAAGACGAGTTGGATAAAGATCTAGAAGAAAAAGTAGACAAGCACCTCAAGTTTGATCCTCGATTGTATTTTAGATCAACGAATTTTACTACGAATCGACAAGCAGGATTGTATTTTGTAGACAAGAAAAAGATCAAAAAAATTTCCACGTACAAGGTTGATGGTTATAATGATGGTCTGGCTGAGGGCTATCTTGCACGTCATCATAATCCCGATGATGATGAAGAAACGGCTGTTATGAGAATGGAAGAAGCTATGTTTGAGGGTTGCCAATCTGGACATAGTGGAAAAACGATTACAAGTACAATATCCTTATCCTTAACTTGTCATTTATTACTTAGTCATTCGTTTTATCCTTCTCTTTTATTAATAAGCCCTAATCTTTAAACTTCCTGCAGTTGATTGTATTGATGTGAACAATAATATCACAAATGTGTGCACAAAGCACATAGATCAGGTGGGACATGAGACGGCAGAACGAGACAAACGAGGCAAACAAGCATGGTTAGCCAATTGGTAAAAAAGCCTAGGTAAGTCGATAATGAGTTTTTAGCTTAATTATTTGAGATTGAATGATTTTGGTGGAATTTTCTATAATTAGCAGACTTAGACATTGTAAATTGCATGCTTAAGGTTTTCTGTCCCATGTAGCAAGAGTTTAGGATCCTTGGTGTTTGTGATTTTTTTGTCAGCAAGAAATAACTACGTAGAGAATTAATCCATCAGATAGCTGAGATGCACTTACAAAAATGAAGTAACAGAAAGAAAGTCCAATACATGATCTAAATGTATCCCTTTCATTACATAGAGATTGTTCTTCCTCCCTAGTCTCTACTCTGAGCCTCAGCAATAAAAAATAGGGATGGTTTGGCAAACTCAAAAATGTGAGCTCACACAGTAATTATTATGGGACACATGATAAATTTCCTTGTTAGCTAGGTTGTCCGGTGGGATGCAAATGAAAAGGGGATTGGGTTAATAAGATGTGACTTAGCTTGGTTAAGAATTAAATTTAATTGACGCAGTAGAAAAATGTTTCTATGGGTAGCCGTCCGAGTTTTCTTGGAACCTATCTACGTGAGGGGTAAATGAACTAATGTTTAGTTTTCCTTTTGATTATGTTCCATGTTTACTTTCCAATATCTTGTGCTGATCATGTGAATGTAGTACAGCATGAACATTATAATATCTATTTGTTAAGAAGTTTATTAAAGAAGTTTATTAAAGTTAGTTGGATTAGACATTTAGGTGTCGAATGCATTGCAGACAAATTTGTTTCCAAAGGACTTTCACAAGTCAGTAGTGGATTGTTTGTGGACTTCTTTTACGCTACGCATAGTCAATTCTGGACCTTAGTATAGGCCCCAACATGCAGAGATAATGTGGTTAGTGGAGGCCCTATGAATCTTGCTGCAATCAGTAGCGGTACTCGATACCTAGGTTTGTGTTAGCCAGTAACATATAAATAGTTTGCATTTTAGTAGTGACAGATTTAGAGACCTCTTGGATAAAACATTAAAATTTATGTTATGTAAAGCTTCTTCTATTTGCGAGCCTTATCGGAAACGTTTCTCTCTCACAATTTGTCATTGCCAGTAGACAGTGTTAATGGGGTTATTTACTGCTTAAACTTTTGAATTTAGGCACACAGGACATGTGACATTGCATTGTGAGAGGGGTGCTGCATAAACATGTCTTTGTATTTTATGTTCTTTTATGCATGTGGAGAACACTAGCAGAAATGCTTTTCAGGATCTCTTTTTTGGTACCGGTTTCAACGTTCTCGAGTTTAATCGTGTTCAAGATTTAGAAAACGATGACCTGCTGCTTGTTTGTGTAGCTAGATAGGTTCTGCTTACCCCGCATCTTCAATAATTCCTAGCGAAGAAACACTAATAAACTTTGCTTTTATTTCTATAGAAGGGTTGGCTTCCAGAAAAATCATGCTTTAGAAGGATTGATTTGTTTTGTGTCATGTTCAAATCCTTTTTACTAATTGAATGTGCTCTACCAGATGGCATATGTCATTCATTGTGGTTATTTTGGTGTTGTTGCTTGTTTGATATCAGGATGGGCGGCTCTTAAAGCTTCTTAAGGCGTTTGGTGCTATTAAAACTCCTACCGTAGCAGATTTAATGAACTCGACTGACTCTTCCGCTGGCAAGGTTACTGGTGCTCCTGGTACTTTGACTGGAGTTTTAAGCTCGGTAGATTTCGAGGTCCTCGACATTACTATTACTCCTATTGATAGTAAAACTCTCACTTGGGTTCAGTGAGCTCGGTGGATTCTCCATGAAGGTTTATATTGTTGCATGTTGTGTAGAAAGTTTTATCGTCTTTTAGGTTTTGTTAACAGCTACAGGTTACTAAATGGGTAGTCATACACAGTTTTAACTACAAAAAGATCCTTGGACCTGG
This sequence comes from Papaver nudicaule, assembly GCA_023529015.1. Classification (NCBI taxonomy): domain Eukaryota; kingdom Viridiplantae; phylum Streptophyta; class Magnoliopsida; order Ranunculales; family Papaveraceae; genus Papaver; species Papaver nudicaule. The sequence goes on along the minus strand of JAJJMA010260915.1, from coordinate 755 downwards.
TATCTCGTTTTGCAGAAGGATTTTGTAGGCGCTTGCACAACATATGCTAGATTAAATTTTCCGAGTACTTAACTAGTTTAATTGCTACCTTATTTCTTTTGAGGCTTTGTAATATTGGTGCACATCCTCTTGCCAAGGGAGCCAAGACAAATGGAGACTTGGTGTTTTGGACAAACACCCCCTGCCTGGCTTTCCGCCATTCTGGGAGGAGTAAACTTCATGAAAAGCCTTTTTTTTTTTTTTGTTAGTTTCTTTATATTTTCAGTTCAACTATACAGAATTGAGTGTGCTGAGCACTTCAGAGGGGTCATATTTGGCCTCCATAACTATAATGTTTCAGGAGGCCTTCACTTGTCGCCAGTTATGATTCACCTGAAGTTCCACCAATTTTGGTCAGGCCAAATGAAACTTGAACCCAAAACTAACCGGTGGGACAAGTGTTTTTAAGTACCTAGTTCAAAAAGTTATTAGAGGTCTAAAATCTTAATATATTTTCAACCCCCTTGACCAAATTAGCGCTACATGAATAATCACCTCATCAAACATCATTAAATTTTTCATACTACTGCAACATTCGGGTTAGCATTTTCTTGAGCGAGTAGAAACTAAAATAAGGAGGTAATACAATCCCAAATAGTAAAAGTCCTACTGCAAGAGGACTCTACTTGCTTTTATCAAAAAGAAAAGACAAAAAAACGAGGAAAACTTCATTGGGAGACCAAGATTTTGCTGACCAACGTTTAAAATGGAACAAA
>JAJJMA010260904.1:0-13387 GCA_023529015.1 Papaver nudicaule | reverse complement strand
TTTGTTGGTAGGGTAATGGTTTCTCAATGACAACGAATTTCAGTGACTTTTATCATGACGACGAGCTTCTCCGGCAGGTAGTAGAACTTGAAGAAATTCAGTTTCTGGCTTTATCGACTAGGGAGATTTGCTGTGTAGTCATCAGTGGTGGGTATCTCCGGCGGGTACATGATTTCTTTGCAATAAGAGATATTAGTCTACTAACTAGGGTTACTGCCTCTAAGTTCCATGTGATTGTTCCTTTAGTTTTGATTACTTGGGTTTATGATTGTTCCATGTGGTTTGTTATCTGTTGTTGTTGTGTTATATATATGGTTGGTGATAATCTTTCTTTGGAGATGGATTACCCTAATTTTGATTGTTTTGTCTTGGCTGGTGGAAGCTCTCGTACGGTCTTTCCGGCGAGTTTAATTTCCACACGTCGTGCATAAGAAGTGGATCAACTTTGGTCTCATGGCATCTCTCCTTGTGGAGGAGGGTTCAGTCAGATTGCTTGAAGAGAAAAAATTTCTACCGAGTTGTGGATCATGCTACACCGATTCAAACTCACCCATCCGTATGTGGGGTGTTACCGTTACCGTTCGATGGTCCGGTAACTTCTATTGGTTTCTAGCTACGGGATTTTGGTTACGAGATTATGATTCTCTTTGTAATTCGCTTAGTGTGTAATGATTTGTTTGTTCTGTTTCTTTTACGTTCATGTAACTTCTAGGGTTCATCCCTGGTTTTCTATTATTAAAAAAAAATTGACCCCAATTGAAAGTGGAACTCACAACATGCTGGCCTTCAGTTAATAAATTTTCAAATTTCAGTTGTGGGAAAATGCATGGAACTCCTATTTAATAATCCAGACATTTTCTCCGACTGTTGCAACTTTACTTATGTTGCAATCCCTAAAACCTAACTTTTATAACTTTTAAGGTTTGATGAAAAGTTCTTGCCATAACCTTGCCTTCTTAGAGCAAGCACTATGGTGCACTTTTAGCATGAATAGTAGGTAAATATCCTACATTGTATGCAAAAGTCCCACAATGTTTTAAAACTTCCAATACATGTGTGAGAGGTTTTATGTCGTTTTTACCAGGCGGGTACTCAATAGCCGCACCAGGCGGCCTCTCAGTAGGCGCCAGCTGCCATTGAATAGCCGCCCAAAAACAGGCGCTCACTGAATAGCCGCCCCTCGTTTTTTTTATTTGTTTGACTATTCTTTCCCTCACCTCCCTTTTACACCCCATTTACACCACTATATCTCAACGGTAAAATCACCCAACAGTCAAATTTCCAACGGTAAAAAATTGAGTCGTTGGGTATTTTCACTATAAAACCAACCCACTCTTCTCAACTCAAAATTCATCCCAATCAATACCATTTTCATTGATTCTATCACTCACTCACTCAAAGCCATTCATTTCGCTTCAATATGATTAAAAATTTTAATACGGCTGAAGATATTGCTCTTACAAATGTTTATATAGCCATAACTATAGATGGTGTCGTTGGTTCTGGACAAACAAAATAAGTTTTCTGGGAAAGGATTCTTAATGCCTTTGTTGCGGTTACCCAAAATCCGAACAGGAGAGAATAGAAAATCAATGAGAGATAGATTTAGGACCATTAAGAAGGAGGTCATGAAGTTCATCTCAGTTGTTGCTGCAATTCATCGTCAAAACGGAAACGCTTCACACGAGGACTTGGTGAGTTATTCAAGCAAATTGATTTTTATTGAAGTGAACCTGGAGGTTGTTAATAACTTACTAAATTTATTTTGGATTATGTAGACTCGAGAAGGACGACATCAATTCCAAAGGCAATACGGTGGACCTTTTAGGTTCGATGAGGCATATGAACTACTCAGAGAATTTCTTCCCGGGTTTGATTATGTTCATATTGACTAATTTAATGATTATGCATGACATAAATTAGATTTAATCTTTATGCCCAATGTAACCCGTTAGGTTTTAATTATGTTTACCTGTAACATGTAATTTAGAGTTTATTTTATCAGCACGATGTAACTTAGAATTTTCCTTTCCGCACGATGTAACTCCTCTTCAGTCCAGTCCCCTTTGGGCCTCCCATAGGTCGAGGGTTGAGTGTGGCCGATCGTTAGATCGAGTGATGAAGTCTCACCCCCTGTCGGATCCCTCTCTCTACATTCGAGTGATTATCATCCCTCTCTTTACGTACAATTTGGTGATCTCAGATGTATCCATGTCAATGGAACGGGTGACTCATTATTGCGATGAATCATTTCTTCGGATAGAAGATTATTTGAATGCAACTTTGATAGAGTGAACAACTTGAAAATCGAATTTTGGGTGGAAAAGTATTGGATGTGAGTGAAATCGGAGTATGAAAAATAATTATAGGGTGTTTCTGGTCAAGGTCAAACTTTGACTGGGGGTCGGACACTGAATAGCTGACCCCATAAAAGTGGCTTTTCGATAGCCACCTCTCAACCATAGTACTTGCGTTTTTGGCTGAGTTTTTTTCTCCCACATTTTGTGCAAAAGTCCTACATTATATGCACCATAGTGCTTGCTCTTATTAAGCAAACAAATGCAATCACAATCTCCATAATAAACTTCCAGACTCTAGATTATTTCCATACTCTCGTTTTGCCAACAAACACAAGTCAAGTCAATTGGTAGACCAGAAGGATATCAAGCGCTTACTTTCTGTTCCAAATATTTAAAAAAAGAATAAAAATCACAATCACTTGTCTCGTTATAGGCTCGAATTCCCCACCCGCACTTGGACTCGGTGCCAAGAAGTGTTAAGTATGCCTCTCAAATTCCAAATGAACTCCACATTTTCAGGTTGGACGTTGGCAGACGAATCAACCTGTACACCCCATCAGCAGAGAAAGGTAAGAAAAACAATACTGTCAACATTGACCAGGTACATCATGTTTCAGGGCCATGAGCTGATTTAGAAAAAGAAAAGCAAGAAATGCGTACCGCCTTTGCCACTATCTGAGCATTCTTGGGGATTTCTGCCTTGGCCTCAAAAAACACCCATGCCCATTTGTCACAGCTTATATCATCTGCAATGTACGGCAGTCCTGGCTTTTGGTACCTTAAAGCTTCAACCCATGTCTTTCCACCATCAATCGACACATCTACCCTCTCGATTCCACGCCCACCTCCAGAAACCGCGTATCCAGTGATAGTTATCTGCAATAGAAATTACATTAAAGAGTCACATGACATGCCATTGAAGTGTTAAATTAGTTAACAACACCAGCTCCGACCATGGAAAAATCAAACACCCGAGGATAGTACTTACTCTTTGTTCCTTCACCACGTCCACGTCCTCCAGAGAACAAATAACACACTGTAAATGCAGAGCGTTATTAAGGTTCAAGATAGTTCTTGCCTTCCAAAAGGCTATAAGAAGCTTGAAGAAATAGTTTGCTTAGTCATAAACAATTAAGCATACATCTACAAGATTGTGCGAGGAGATAACTTGCCAAAGACAAAATTGATTGTCAAATGCCAATTGATTATTTTGGTTCATATATCTAAGAGGCTAAAATCTCATAAAAGCCAAATGTGAAAGCCTCATTCCTTCTACACTACATCTACCTGGACAGGGAAATCCATCTGTGGCCTCCTTGACGACCAATTGATATTTTCCCAATTAACTGAAGGTGGAAACATTTTGTAGTCCTTTTGCATGAAAAAACCCTGTTACATGATAAAGGCAAAATCAATATTAATTCCTAGGAAAAGAAGAGGTAACGAGATTTATATACTTCAGATCTTAGTTCCACACCTGACATTCTTCAGCAATTATGTTGATAGACTCTAACCATTTAACAGAGCGGGCACCAATGACACCAGGGACAACTACACGCAGTGGATACCCATGATCCCTATTGAGAGTCTTTGGCACATCAACAAGGTGCTTTCAATTAGTATGTGCTTTGATTTTTTCCAAACATTGGAAAATTGGCATGAGAAAGACAAATACATAGACACTGAATCACAATCTTCACTAAAAAGATAAAGATGGAAGAAATGCTTAGCAAATCATCCAACTAGATAAGCCAAGTTTCTTACTTCTCCATTCATTTCATATGCAAGTAATACATCAGCCTCAGGATTTGATGCTTGAATCAATGGAATTGATGCCTTGTAAGGACCACCATTCTCCTCCTAGAGAAACAAAGAAGTACAAAAAAAAAAAAAACTGAATCAATGAACTCTTTCACCAGAGGTAAGGGACTCAATCAACACATGTACTTAGAAAAATGTGTTGATTGAGTCAACATGCTTGCCTCACCTTACATCTGTTAATACTTAGAAAAGCATGTGTTAATATTGACTCAATCAACACATACAACTTAGTAACGCACCGATCTGATCTGATCTCACCTTACATCTGTCAACGCTGACAAACTCAACATGCTTTCCTCCTGAAGGGGTGGTTGTTGTCAGATTGGGTACTCCTACAAGTTCAAGGACATCTGATAATCTCGCCCCACCCCAAACCGCTGAGAAAGATGTCCAAAAAGATCAAATCATCGTAGAGATAAAAGAAAGGATGGTTTAAGATTTATCAAATGCGAAATACAGTCCACAGAACTGATTTCAATGAACTTTAGTTGGAACCCAGAAAAATGATTATTCACATTGTTGCACAGGTCAAGCCTACAGTATTAACATCAAGCTAACTATGTCGAACAATCCAAAACCTCAAAACTATGAAAAGAGACTTACCATTTCCAATAGCTGAAACATCCCAGCCAACACCTTTCACTGCCCTCGTTTTACTCATTGCAGTCCTTCTATTACCTGCACACTAGTTAATGAAAAAAGAGTCAGAATGAAGAGTTCATAGCCGTCGGCGAACTCCTCAATATGACGCTTTCAATTTACCTGCAAAGTTGCAGTAACTTCATGTTTTGGGAGCTTCCTGGACGCAACATAGGGAAATTTCGGTCAAAAACCAATATGCATATACAATATTAGCACTACTATTTCTTTGTAGTTTCAGAGTAAGAAACCCCTCACCTGATATCAGCCATAAAAAGTTCCTTGGGATATTCCACCAAACCACGGACAAAGACAGAATATCTGATCCGAAACGAAAAACAAAAGCATAGTAGTTCCTCAGTTTAAAGTGTTGCCAATTAATGTACATGGTCCAAAGCCTACAGCAGTACATATTCAACTGAACTAAGAAGGAAGTATAACCTGCAAATGTCATCAACAATTGGAATTGGTCCATGGTTTCTCTTGTAGAAGAAATCCACAGGAGTTACATACGACGATATCAAAGCTGACCTAGGGGGCTCGGCATTGAAAGGCTCCTGCACCACCAATATCCACAGAAATGCATGATCTTTGATTCATATATGTCCTAATCAGAAACAATACTGAAAATCCTTTCCTAAATTCGAATCTTCATTAAAAAAAAAAAATTCTTAATCGATCCAACAAACAATTTCTGAAATATCAAAAAGTGATTCAATCAATAGAGGGAGAGAGGGATGGTCACCTTGGCGTTGATTCTTAGAGATGGATGACGAGGAGGTTCTTGAGAATAATTTGAAGGTGCTGTGAGGCCAGGCATCTCCGTATGATCAGACAAGAGAGATGAGAGAGTAAAGGCAAAGGACGTTGTTGTAATCTAACAAGACTGCGAAAAATGAGTTAATTAGATTCCTGCCTGGTTGCACGGAAAACCACAATCCTGGGATTTTTAATTGAACAGCCTGTTTGGATGGTGGATGTGAGTATAAAATATCTGCTGGACTCGTGGCAGCATCGTAGCAAAGGTGGAGCAGCGTGAGGCAGATGGAGGGAAACTGGATCAAACTCATACCCCAAATACTCCCTCCGAAAAAAAAAATAAAAAATGCCATATTTTCATTTTTAGGTATGTCAAAGTAATAGACCCGTCTATAATATAAAGAGAAAGGATCCGTGGACATTCTTAGATGGACATTATCTTACACTTAGAGCATCCACAATGTTGAGCGTGCCAAATGCCAAATGCCAAATGCCAAATGATATCACATATTTGGCATTTATAAATGGGATTTTGGAAAAGAAGTGTAGTGGTAGAATGCTATAATCCGGGGTATCAAATTTGAGACGAAACCCTAGAAATGCTATCCTATATTTGAGTATAGAACGAAGACTGTGGTATGGTTTTTAGCTTTTAGATCCTAAATTTGACTATAGAACCCATTTTAGAACGAAGACTGTGGATGCTCTTACAGCTCCATTTTCTCTATAAAATTCAAACGACAATGAATTTGAAGCTAGTATTTTGGTGATACGTTCCTCTTGTAAGGTTCTACAATCATACTAAAAATGAGCACAAACCGAGACGTATAACACCAGCATCCACCACTTTGAAACTCAACCGTTGAAAATTAACGGTTAAAATTAATATCGGTTGATAGTAAAGTTTGCTATCTCGGTTTGTGCTCATTATTGGTAGGATTGTAGAGCCTTACAAAAAGAACGTATCACCAAAATACTAGCTTCAAATTCATCGTCGTTTAGATTTTATACAAAATACATCTAAGACAAGTTTACCTAGACAAACGGACCATTGTGATTTCGCCAAGTGTGAGATCTAAGGGTTATGGTTGTATTGGGTCCCTCATCTCCCAATTAAATCCTTAAATGGTTATTGGTCCACTCCATAAATGCCATTAAAGACCATATTTTGTTTATGTGTTCTATTAATTAGTGTGTCATTAACTTTTTATAATCAATAATTCATTAATTTATCATTATAAAAATCTCATTAATTAATCTATAAATTATTTTTTTACATTTAATGATAATTTTGATAAGAATTATATCAATACACATTGGTGGCGATTGTGGTGGTGTTGGTCAGTAGTGGTGGAAACGGTGGTGGTTGTTAGTGGGTGGTGGAGGCGGCAACGTTTAATGATGGTGGAAGACGTAGTGGCATGTCGTGGACGTTGGTGAGGAATGGTAAACAATAATGATTGTGTGTTGTTACGGCACGGATAACACTGTATTTCATTGTTTTTAGCATGATTGATAAAAATGGGTACCAAATATTCCACGTTGATACCAAATTATGTTGGAAAAAAAATGATATTGGTTGTTGGATCACTCAAACGGTGCCTCTGCTATCTTGGGTACTCGCCCATATAAATCACAGTTTTTAGTGTCAAAAATAAAAATCAATTGCAATATAAAAGAAAATGTATAGTAATAGAGAAAAATATAATGGAACATGAAAAAGCAGGGGTACCGAAATACAACCAAATTTTCGTTTGGGCTCGTGAGACTTATGGTCAGATCTGGACGATCTCAAAAATCAATATCCAGACCTGTTAACCTGAGTTTGAATCTCAAAGGATCAGTCCGACACAAGACAAGGTCTTGGTAAATCCAATGGATGGATTGGGGACAACGATCAGGTTTATTAATAACGTACTTCTTGTGTTTGCTTTAATTATATAATCAGAGAATATAATGCGGAAAGTAAAGCACACAAGACACCAGAGATTTTTTTAACGAGGAAACTACGAACTGTAGATAAACCTCGGGACCTTGTCCAGATTGAACACCGCACGTACAAACTGTCTACAAACACTAGCCTACTATAAGACTTCGGTCTGGGATGTAGCAGAGACCAATTCCAACCCTCCAAGTGAACTGGCTACTGTCGCACTCCTTACGTCTCTAGATCCCCCACAGATCGTCACACACTTGATTCCCCTAGCTGACGTTCTTTACAGGCCTAGGAGTTGCTTTAACCGCTGTTAAAGGCTTGTGTCAATAATTCCGGCTTTGCAACCTCAATTATCAACTGTATGTTTGAACTGTCCTCTATTAGTTTGACATACACAAAGTGACTTCCTGCTCCAGGTCATACAGAAATCTACTTACAAGCGGGGGCTGAAAAGTAAACCGAGTAAACTATGCCCAACTTGTCTCTACCTCAATTGTAAAAAGAATCACTTAAGAAACTTATACAACTGGAGATAACTAGGTCTTACAACACCGAGTGCACTCGTGCGTTACTTCCTTTCAACCCTGTGTGTAACGTATCAGTTCTTGGATGGCCTTATATAAGAAGAGAAGGACCGTAGAATAGACAAGAACGTGATCAGGTTGCCAAGGTTACAGGTTACTCCGATTTCAACCACTAAGGTCTCAATCTCCTACCTGTGCTTCCCAACTCTCAAGAGAAGTCTTTAGTCGTTAGGTAATTCCCAAGAGGAACTGCTACCTAATAGAGGATGACTATACCACAACAAGCATTCACCGGAGTGAAAAGAGTTTACGATCAATTCCGCAAAGAAACTTCACGTATGCTTGATGCTTGTGGTTTTCGTTCTAGAAACCTCTATTTGTAACACTCAATAAGATAGGTTGCTTAGGAATAAAGCAACTAGTTACTTGTTCCACAAGTTTAACAAGTGCCCGTGTAAAACGAACCCGTTACTTAACTTGCATACAAAGAAACCTAGATTTATCTCAATTGAAAATCTTTATCATTTATCTGCCAAGTGTTTTGTTAGCTCAAAAACACTTCAAGAATGATATCCAACAGACCAGAGATAATCTTTATCTTATTGACACATTGAGAACCGTTAGATAGACCACAAAAGATATTTCGTGATAACCAAGTCCAACTAAAAGATAAAGGAGTCAGAGTTTAACCCGTGTGAAAATCCCAGAGAATATTCACTTTGGCCTGTTCACAAACCGTCCATCTGAATCACGACCAAATGCATCGAATCGGAGGTTCACGTACTAGTACGCGTACAAATTGACGCTTTGGAACTCAGGAAAAATTACCAAGTCACTGTTCACGAACGGTTCGGGAACCGTCGTTATTCAGATTAGGGTTTAACTAGGATCCGCTGGAATTTCTGGACTGGGCCAGTACTTAGACGTGTTAGACGCCCTCAGCTATAATCCACTGGACTCTTTCTCAAGAGTACTCCTTTAGATTCACCCATATCCAACAAGTTATTTGCAAGCAAACCATTGCAATGGACAAATGGTATCGAATCTATCTCATGCATTCTTGTAAACTTAGTATTCGTGGGAACAAATACCAACAAACACATGGTCATGTAGACAAGAACACGATCTCAATCACTATTAGTATCTCTACTAAAGTAGCCGACTATTTCGAAAGATAAAATAAGTAGAATAGAAGAATTTTCATAAAAGTCATAACTCCTACTAACCTTTTGTCGATGAAGAATAATTGATGTCTTTTTTGTCTTCACAGTCTTCGTCTTCGAGGTCTCTACTACTTAGTCTATATCCCAATTCCGAAATCTAAACTCTAGTAGGATAAATTAAGAATTGTGTTTTGACACCTAAAACTTTTTCTTGATTGTGTTTTCACCTAAAATCAAGAATTGTGTTTTGACACCTAAAACTTTTTCTTGATTGGCTTTGCAACCTAATTGTTGACGTATGGTCTAACTGTCCTCTATCAGTTTACCACACACAAGTTGACTTCCTTCGGATTGTTAAATCCAGGTCATACGGAAATCTACTTCACAAATCGGGGGTGACAAGCAAACCGAGTAAGCTATGCCCAATCTGTCTCTACCTCAGTTATACACGAAGAATCACTTAAGAAACTTGTATAACTGGAGCTAACTAGGTCTTACAACACCGAGTGAAGCCGTGCGTTGCTACCTTCCAACCTTTACGTAACTTAACCAGTTCTTGAATAGCCGTATAGCAGAAGAGACGGACTATGGAATAGACAAGAACAAAGATAGGTTACTGAGGTTACAGGTCAATCTGATTTCAACCACTAAGGTATCAATCTTCTACCTGTGCATACTCTCAAGAGAAGTCTTTTATAGTCGTAGGGAGTTCTCAGAGGAGCTGCAACCTATAGAGGATAACTATACCACAACAAGCATTCACCGAAGTGAAAAAAGTTTACGCTACCTTCCCTAAGGACCTTCACGTATGCTTGATGCTTGCGGTATTTTTCCATAGACACCTCTATTTATAGCATTCAATAAGATAGGTTGCTTTGGAATAAAGCAATCAATTACTTGTCCCACAAGTTAAGGAAACCCTAAACTTGATAACCAAGTAATAGAGATTAATCTCAATTGGAATTCTTTTTATCATTATCTGCCAAGTGTTTTGTTAGCTCAAAAACACTTCAAGATAGAAATCCAACAGACCAGAGATAATCTTATCTTATTGACTCATTGAGGATCGTTAGATGGAACACAAAAGATATTATGTGATATACAAGTCCATCTAAGAGATAAAGGAGTTTAGAGTTTGACCCAAGTGAAATTCTGAAAGAATATCCACTAAATCTGACACCAGCAAAGTAACCAACATTGGCTTCGCGTACCGGTTCGCGAAATGTTCAGTCACTTTGGAACTCAGAAGAAATCCGAGTTTCTGGTTTGCGAACCGGTTCGTGAACCGTCCGCCTGTCAGATTTCGTCAACTCTGGATTCCGCTGGAAGTTCTGGGCTTACCAGGACTTAGACGTGTGTACGTCCTCAGCTGTAATCCATGGACTCTTTGCTCAAGAGTACTCCTTTAGATTCATCCATATCCAACTAACGATTTGCAAGCAAACCATTGTAATGGACACATGGCACCGAATCTATATCATTCATTCTTGTACACACAGTATTTGTGGGAGCAAACACTGGTCATGACACAAGGCCACATTAGACAAGAATACGATCTCAATCGCTATTATCACTACTAAAGTAGTCGACTATATTGCGAAAGAATAGAGAAAGTAGAATAGAAGAATTTCCATAAAAGTCATAACTCCTACTAACCTTTTGTCGATGAAGAATAATTGATGTCTTCTTTGTCTTCACAGTCTTCGTCTTCAAGGTCTCTACTACTTTGTCTATATTCCAAATCCGAAATCTAAACTCTAGTAGGCTAAATCAAGAATTGAGTTTTGACACCTAAAACTGACAACTAGCTTGACATACCAACGCTAGTGGGTTTGACCGGACAATGCCCTAACATGTAAGAAATTGGGTGAATCTAAAGGAGTACTCTAAAGCAGAGTCCATGGATTATAGCTGAGGACGTCCACACGTCTAAGTACATGAGAACTGGCCCCGCCCAGGTACTTCCAGCGGATCCAGTCGAAACCCTAATTTGGAACTCAAGGCGGTTCACAAAACGGTTCGTGTACAATGGCACCGATTTTTCCTTGTGTTTATCAAATCATCGATCTGTACATGTACATATACGTGAACATCAGATTCAATGCATTTGGCGTTGATTCCGGATCTGGACGGTTCTGGAACCGTCTGGTGAATATTCTGCGGGATTTTCACGCAGGTTTCTAACGATGACTCCTTATCTCTTAGTTGGACTTGAGCTTATCAGAATATATTTTGTGGTCCATCTAACGAATCTCAATGAGTCAATAAGATAAATGTGTTCCCATTTTCATTGGATCTCTATCTTGAAGTGGTTAAGAGCTAACAAACCACTTGGCAGATAAATTTCAAAAGATTTCCAAATGAGATTAACCTAGGGTTTCTTTGTGTGCAAGCCAACTAACGGGTTATTTTAAAATGAATTATATTTTGCCACTTCATAGTATGAGATGAATTCCATTTATGAGTCTTCTATTACACTTCATTACTGAAAATGAAGTTTGATTTTCTCATACTTTTTTTTATACCAAGCTTTTATTATACTTCAGTTTTGTGAGTTAAGTTCAGTTTTTCATCAGTTTTACAATGATTTACGAACAATTAATTTCTTACATTTCATTACTGAAAATGAAGTGTGATTTTCTCGTACTTTTTCTTTTATCAGGCTTTTATTATGCTTCAATTTTTGTGAATGAAGTTTAGTTTTTCATACGATTACCTGCACATTACGAACTTCGTTTTTGTGAATGAAGTTCAGTTTTATAGTTCTTCATAAAATGAAGTGCTAATGCATGTGATGGTGTCGTTATCGTTGGTAGTAGTTGTTTTTATTTGGCACTTCATATTTTAAGATGAATTCAAAACAAACTTCATTTTTGAAAATTAACTACCATCACCGGTAGCGTGGACCGAAGCCCACTACCTACAAGCCAAGGTATATAGGCAAAAAAATAAAGAAAACTCACCTAAACTCTTTCGACTTAATAGAATGAAGCCGGTAAAACAAGCAGCTACTATAATTTCTTCATTATAGATTGAGATATTCTTCGAACTTAAAGCACAAATAAAGCCCCCCCCACCCCCACCCCGTTGCAGACGAGTTTCAAACTCAGGTCGCCGGTGTCAACACCCAACGACTTTACCACTGTACTACAATGACATCTGCAATTTTTTTTTTTTTTTTTTGAATTGTAAGAGCAAGAACTATGGTGCCACAAGCCATCCCTATATTATAGAGATATAGGGATGGCAGAAATGAGGAAAATTGGCAACCACGGTGGTCTTAGCCATTTCTAGACGGAAACCGAGTTTCCGCAGCTACCACTGTGCGGAACTCAGTTTCCGTAAAAATTTTCTTGCGGGAACTCGGTTTCCGCCCAGTCAAAGCTTGACTTTTGACCGGCGGAAACTCAGTTCGTAAAGAATGTGCTTCTAGACAGAAAACCCTGCGACCTGAACTTCATTTCTCACTTCTTCTCCACTCTCTCTTCTTCACTCAAAGAAAATAGATAATCGCCCCCTTTCGATTTTGAAGATAACCAGTTGGAATTTTTCCATGATATTTAAGGGTTTACTAACATTTCGAAGGCGATTCTTTTGCATCATTCAATTTGAAATTTCATCCACAAGGTTAGTAAATCTTATCTAGGGTTTAAACAATACAATTTTTGAAAAAGAAGGGGTACCGAAATACTACCAACTTTTCGTTTTGGCTCGTGAGTCTTATGGTTTGAGTTTGGACGATCTCAAAAATCAATATCCAAACTCTAATAACTGGAGTTGTGATCTTGGGGATCAACTCTACAAAGTTGGGACTTTGGAGTTAAACACTACAGTTATTGGATAACGTAATACTTGGTGCTTTAATTATATTACCAGAGATATAATGCAGAAAGTAAAAGCACACAAGACACCAGAGATTTTTTTAACGAGGAAACTGCCTTGCAGAAAAACATCGGGACCTCGTCCAGATTGAACACCGCCAAGTACAAATTGACTACAAACACTAGCCTACTATAAGACTTCGGTCTGGGATGTAGCAGAGACCAACTCAAGCCCTCCAAGCGAATTGGCTACTGTCGCACTCCTTACGTCTCTAGATTCCCCACAGATCGTCACGCACTTGATCCCCCCAGCTGACGTCCTTTACAGGCCTAGGAGTTGCTTTGACCGCTGTCAAAGGCTTGTGTCAGCAATACTGGCTTTGCAACCTAATTGTTGACGTATGGTCTAACTGTCCTCTATCAG
>JAJJMA010260901.1:6806-21218 GCA_023529015.1 Papaver nudicaule | reverse complement strand
TAGCATTGTAGAAACTTACAAGAGGAACGCGTCACCAAAATATTAGCTTTAAATTCATTGTCTTTTGAGATTTATAAGAAAAATGGTAAGATAGTGTCTATCTAAGCATGGCTATGCTATTTATGCAGGCTTCTTTGTCGGGTCTGGGCCTGTTGGAAACTTCATGAGCATATGAACTTTGAAGGACGAAATTGTGAAAATTCATATGGATGGACCTGAAAAATCGGGCAAGGTCGAAAATGGTTTCGACCAGGATGGCCCGAAATTTGTCATCCTTGGACCTTGGTCCTAGACATGGGCTTGTCACATCCGTATGTGTTCCTTTTAAGCCAAGTCCCTCTGAAAAGCTCCGATCGTTACATTTTTTTGTATATATTTCAAATTTCGTGTTTAAGAAATGGTTGATTTGGTGTTGAACTGATCTTTTGGTTTGTTATGGGATGTTACAGATGTTTTTCTACTTATGCAAGGTTGGAGAAGTGGTTAACAGTGATAAGTGATAGATGGTTACCTTGCCAAATTACCTTTTAGGATCTAGTTACATAAAGAGGGGGATCCGTGGACATGCTTAGATTTGAAGCTATTTTGTTATCTTACAATTTAGACTCTATTTTTTCTATAAAACTCAAACGATAATGAATTTGAAGCTAATATTTTGGTGATACGTTCCTCTTGTACGGCTCTACAATCCTACAAAAAATGAGCACAAATCGAGATATCAAAACTTACTATTTACCAATATTAATTTCTACCGTAGAATTTTAAAGTGGTGGATGGTGGTGTTATACATCTTGGTTTATATACACCATAATAATGATTTTAGGATAGATTTACATGTCAAAACAAACAAACAAAAATTGTTTGAAAATATAAATCTGAAACAAATGATATCTATCTTATGATATAGACAATTACAAATCGCGAAAGGACTATTAATGAACACTTGAACCACACTAGCAAAGGCAGTCTGTAAGCACCCGAAGCTGCTACAGGGCCCCCGGATCCGTTAACCAGGGGGTTTCCACCAGGCGTGGCGCGCTCCCATTGGCCGGTGGAGCAGCAGGGGGCCCCGCCCAGGGTTTCATCACCCAATCCCTGAGTGCCACGCCTGGTGGAAACCCCCCTGGTGGACGGATCCGGGGGGCAGATAGCATTTTCGGTAAGCACCAACATTTTTCTGAAACTCCCCGACAAGTTAGTTGTTTTTAAATATTTTCATTGTGATTAATACCAAATTACAACAAAAGCCTTAATGCCTTTTATACTTAAATTAATGATGCATATGGTGGAACTTAGCGGATCTCCTTTTTCTTTCTACTCTTTAACAACCGACTACAGTGTTTTTCCATTTATCTTAAAATTTTCTAAGTAATTTCTAAATCGAAGTTTCAATTTCCTCCCACATGTCAGACAACAAGAAATTGGGTTTTTGTATGGACAATGAACATAAAATTTTGATTTCTATTTTTCTTGTTGGAGTATGTTAAACTTTGGAGACATGATTTATATAGCATTTTCCTTCAAAAGACATAATCACTAGCTTAACATGTATAAAACTTTCAGTTTAAGAATTTATAGGCAAACATAAACATTGAAAATTACTTGTTAGTTCTTTGTCACATATAATTCATTTATAGCTTGTTTGGATAGCAGTTGAGAAGTTACTTTTCGACTTCTGGAAGCAAAAGAGGCAGAAGTTAGTTTGCCAACACAATTACAGAATGACTTCTGGAAGCAGAAAAGTTAATTTTTTCTGAAGCAAAACATTTCTACTTCTGACTTCTGGAATCGACTTCTACTTCTGGAGAAGCAGAAGTCAGAAGTACTTCTGTATCCAAACAGGCTATTAGTAAAATGAAAATTGCCTTTATTTGCAGAAACTTGATTCTTATTGTCAATTCATGCTCATGTCGAAAGGCGGTGAAACCCAACCTAGCCCACGGTCAAAGTAAGATCCAGAAAAAAAAAACGTTTTCATTGACCGCATATAGTACCCCGCGGTCTATCCAGCATCTTAATATATAGTGGGACCATCAAATTGACTCCCTGCCAATCTAGTTCACAGGTTGGGATCCACCATGGAAGAGGCGACGGTTTTCAGTGGAGTTTTCTACTCCAAGGGCAAAAACTAAATTTCATCATAAATCACCACCATTGAATCAATTGATCCAGTGGCTCCAGCAACGCTAGATTAAAAATGCTCTGGCATTCCTAGATCAAAATTGTTCTCGACAAGGTCCGTCTATTGTTGATCTGAGATTTTTTATAAAAATCATGTTTTGTCTTAAGTCTCACTATCCAACACCCAACGGTATCCCTTTTTACATTTTTTTTTATGTAAATTCTTTCATAATTTCACAAATTCTCCATTTTAAAGCTTGGATTTTGTTTAATTTTGTTAAATCTGTTTGAATTGTTTTCTTATTTTGGGAAGGGGCAGATGCCCCCACGAGCCTAATGGTAACTTTGAATATGATCTTTTTGAAGGTAGCAGAGATGGATGCTCTTTTACTCTCGTGAAGTTGTTGGTACATTGCAACATCTTGATTCTTAAGTTAACACTGGCAATGTGAAATGGGACACACAAGGTTAACTTAGTTTTTTGTTCCGGTGCTGGAAAGAGTGTCGTGCAATGGAAACAGGTTAGGTGCAGAGTGTATGGATTATGGACCAGAAGAATCGGGTACGGTCGAATATTCACAATGGTTGCTAGGATGAACCGAAATCTGTTTTAAGGAACCTTGGGCTTGGACATGGTGTTGTCACTCCGTATGGTCCTTTGAAGCCTAGTCCTTTGAGGCACTCTCTCCGTTTCTTTCATTTCCTTTTCAGCTGAAAAGCTCAAGTCGGCGTTACATTTTTTGAGAACGCACGACGCACGGTTAAACTTGAACTAGCAGGGGGATTGGATCCGCTAATCTAATGATGGTGATAGTTTTTGAAGAAAATTCATTGTTTGTCCTTAGAGTGATCTCTAGAGTAAAAAGCCCTCCCCTGCTAGTTCAAAATTGATCGCGCTCTGCGCATTTTTTTTTTTTTTCTTTTTTCCATTTTTGAACTAACTTTTTTGGTTTATAATAGGTCCTTATAGATGTTTTGGGTAAATGTTGAACTCCCACTTGACAGCTTGTATATCAACATGCTAACTACCATGCTACGCGAACCTTTGTTGTTAAGTATGAGGTTTCATATCAATTTATAATCTTTTTAGAGCATCGCTAACGGTGGTTATGTTCCTAAATTTAGGCCATTACTATTTTTTGTGGAAAAATGTTCTCCAACGGAAAATGTGAAGTATAATGTGAGGACGATGTGGTGAGTTAGTTATTACCACATCCTCTAACCCATCCTCTAGTTTCGAAGGTTCTCCAAGAAGATGTGATAAAAATTGTAACCAATCAAATTAAAGTTAAATCAACTAAAAATAAAAGAAAAAAAAAAGATAATCACAAATGACTTATAACAACAACTAAAGATATATTTTTTTTAGAATAAATGAAGGATAGATTAATTTGAAATTCAAAGGTATGTAGTTAATATGGACCAAAAAAATACCGATATGGTAGAATATATGAAACGGTTTCCAGGATCGCCCGCAATCAACTTTACTACCTTGGGCCTGGGCAGGTCCCTATTAAGCCTGGTCCCTCCTTCGAATAAATGGTGGGAGAGAACTCGATATACCATTCTTTTTCCGATTCATGGGGTCTTCTTTGAATACACAAAATCGGATGCTTCAACGATTTTCCGATCTTTCTCTTCTCGGATTGTTTGTTTGGTGTCTTATTGTATTTTGATCTTTGATGTAAGGGTTTGTCCCCTTGTAATCTTATGAATGAATGAGATTTAATGTTTTTTAATAGGAAAAAAAAAACCTAGTCCCTATGTCCGTAACGTCTATAATAAATCTCAATGTCAGTTCAGATCAAAAAAAAATCTCAATATCAGTTAGATTTAAATAATGAGTCAGCAAAACAAAAAAATCCACCCTTGATCTCAATTTTCATTTCAACGGTATCAGACGGCAGGAATCTTCAAATTTGATATGAATTCGATTTTCTCTTCATTTATTCATTTACAGTGAATAAACCCTTAATCAGTCTTCATAAGTGGCAAATACGTACATATTGGGTGAAAAGTTTCAATTTTATTTATTTTTGACACATAAAAAAAGAAGCAGCTGTTAACTTTTGACGGATCCAGATGAGGGGAAATCAACACTTAGACCAGCATATGTTCTTGTTTTTGGGTGGGTTAGCGGAAAACATGCATGTGTCGACCTCACATGAGTCTCCCCAATGGTGGGCATAGGGTGTGGTACGTTCACAGTTGGACAAATAGTAATAAGGGCAGCCTCAGCTAAGATATCGAAACATGAGAAAGCGTGTCTTGATAATGGCCATGCTTTATCCCTTTTGCTTTCGATAGGTATGGCTTTTTATCTCCGGACGCGGTTGGACTTCTCAAGAGAATACAGAAAATCATACACACTAATGTCATGACTCCCGGTCTGAAAGTCTTTATTTTTCAGAAGATAAGTTTTGCAATTCAAAAAGGACTTGCAGAGCAACTTAATATTCGCTTGCCTAATAAGTCAGTGTAATTACGTACTCCCTCCGTCCCTCTAAAATAGGCGGAGAATTGATTTTTTGTTGTCCCTTTAAATAGGCGGAATTGCAATTTCAATGTGCATTTTGACTTGTTTTACCCTTATTTATGATATATTGGGAATTGTATTGATAATAGGCAAAGGGTAAAAACAAGAAAAAAACATGACCATTTATGAAAGTGGCCGGATCGGGTGACAGCCTTATAATCACATTTATATGACCATCTGCGGAGGCCGTTGATTTTATCTATTTCAACGGCTGAGATCAATGGAAAAATGACATGGTTCTCTTTGGTAACCCATGACCCGATTTTCTCTCTATCCTCTTAACTGGACATCTTTTCTCTCGATTCCTTTTTTGTAACTAAAGAATTTCTCGATTCCTTCTCTGTAACTAAAGAATTTAAGTGTTATCATGATCGATTAATATTTCAATTTGTTTACAGAGATTTATGCTCATCATGAATGGCCAAAAACCTTACAAATTAAATTCAACCATACCCCTCTTCATGATTCAATGAAAAAACATCATTCACTTTCTAAAATCTATCATCTAACAACAGTACCATCACATACACAACATATACGACACTAGAAATCATGGGAATAACATCGTATCAAATCAAATCATCAGCGGCAGTTTCTGGACCCTGTTTCTCGATCAAATGTCACTCAAAGCCATACTAATTCAAACCAAATCAGTAATTTGCCTTGTACCCAATGTTCCTCTTTGTCTTTAATTTTCACAGAACTTTTAATCTTCTTGAACATCAATTAGAACAACATCAGATCCCCTTTCTTATTGATTTTTCTGCACAAAGCATCATCCATCAAATTCATAATTACGCGCAATTCGTCCAGATAATTTCGTTGACGTGGCTGAAATAAATCAAATATTTTTTCATCGATTTATGATAGAACTTGTTATGTCCTTTCTCACTGAATCTGGAAGAAGGGTCTGAAGGAAAAATGGGTGATGTTATTTGAGGAGAGAGAAGTGTAAAAATGGTTAAAACTTTATTGCATACTAAATCGGGTCGTCGGATACTAAAGAAACCCACGTCTTTTTTCATTTGATCTCAGCCGTTACAAGTAGTGCGGATCAACGGCCACTGCAGATGGTCATATAAATGTGATTATAAGGCTGTCACCCGATCCTGCCCCTTTATGAAAACAAAAAAGTTTCTTATTCTACGAGAACTAGGTGGTCACCCGTGCTACGCACGGGTTTGGCTGTCTTAATTTATTTAAAAGTGTGATAAACCAATATCGATTAAAAAGCCTTAAAAAGTAACAAAACATCTCATAGATCTAAGCCAAATTAAAACACCCTAATCAACCAATATAAAGTCACAAAAAGCTAAAGTACTACTAACAAAGAGTCAAGTGTATTAAGTGTCACATCTCAAAAACATTTTTTTTTTCTTTCTTGGAACTCCATAAACTGTTCAAAACTTATATCGTTCTAGACTTTTTCCATCAATTGAGATTCCCAAAACATCAGTTTCTTATATATTTTTGCATCTAAATGCATCTATACAGTTCTCAATGAAATCTAGTTGGGGCGACATGTTTTTTCTTTTTTCCAATTCCTCAATCTCCACTATATCGTCCAACTTTATTGGTATCTTATTAAGGTAGAAGGGATATCGAGCATCCTTTTTCTGTGGTACTTTGATGGTATTCTTTGGGATATTTAAAACGATTACAAATCAAAAAAAAAAAAACATTTGATAGTATTTAAAAAAAAAACAAAACAAAAACCTTTGCACGTACCTGAAAGTTTTCGCATTTGAAACTGTCCATCTTAAAGTGATTTAGGTTAAACCACGAAGTTATAATGGAAAATATAAGAAATTGTGTGTACACCAATATCTTCTACTGTCTTAAAATTAAATTTGTTCTTTGGTATATTTTCACCCTCTTCAATGACCACAGCTATGCGTGTTTCAACGGGGAAGCACAATCTTAGATTTCTCAGGACATGCAAATTTAAGGTGGCATTTAAACATTGGTTCCCCTTAGCTTCCGCAAATAGTTAGGTCTTATTACTCTAGGCATAGTAGGTTGTTTTCTTTCGCATTCTATACTGTGCAAGTCTTGTTACTTGTATATTTTTTTAATTCGATTTTGGTACCTATGAGCAATGCATGTGTCTTTTCGAGTGTGAAATTGATTTTAAAGTTTTTCATCTAATCAGTTATTTTCATAGTATACTTGTATGCCTTATAAGGGTGTTTAAATTTAATTTTGTAAATTCTCATCTAACCATTTGAAAAGTGGGATCCCTAAAAATCATTATCAAAACTGCTTGCCAAATGGAATGAACTTGTGAACCTACTCATCCAGAGAGAACATTTCCCCGGTTATTTTCAGAAAATCATTGACAGACAAATATTGAAGGTGAAGTCAACCCGTGAGCTTACTCATCCAGAAAAACATTTCCCAGGTTATTTTCGGAAAACTAATGACAAATATAAATCAAATGTAGTTGCCAGTGTGAATTATGACAACATTTTTAGAATGCAAAATGGCTTAACATCAACCATTTGACTCCTGGTTACACCTGGATGCCAGCAACCAAACTAAAAAAAACTTGCCTAATAGTTGATTTAGTTTCATTTTCACTTTTATACTACTTCAGACCCATAGAAAGGGAAAAGAAAGAAAAGAAATAAAAAAATAAAATAAAATAAAAAACAAATGAAAAAGTGAAAATGAAAGCCTTGCATACTGTGAGCAAGCCAGTAAAACTCATTGTGACCCTATATATCTCTCCCGGTGGTCGAGTCCCGTCAAGGCCTCCCACATACGCTGAGGATATATTGAAGTGTGTGAGGTATGAGAGGCTTACGATTCAAGAAAAATTGTTGTTACTAAGAAGACATATCCATCTATACTATAAGTTAACCCCTTGCATCTTTGGCAAGCTGCATTCTAGTACTGTGTACCACAAAAATGACAATTTTTTTGCAGATGCCGTTGCACTACACTGCATGCGCTTTTGCCACGCAAGAAATATTTCATATTTATTTTTTAGTTCTTGCTCTGTAGCTGACCATATCATGGCATGTGATAAAAAATTAGTTTGGCCGTTAACCTCGACGTAGAATCATAAAACCAAATGATGCAACTTTTTTTTTCTTTGCTAACAAAGCAAACCTGTTAACCTGGACATACAATCTGCATTTGTGGGTGAATTAATAGCTTGATTGATTGTTATGTCATTACTTAATGAACATAGATATCAAAAGATCAAGTTGAACATAAAATTTTAATCTGAATGATTTTTTATTAGTAGCTCAACCAAATATCTTGAGAAAACAGGTGCAGCCATTAGTTAGGCATGTGAGTTGTATTTGGGCTAAAATCAATGAAAATACCCTATGAACTTTGAACTTAAAAGAGATGATCTTATCCTCACATGTAGTGCTCATATTATCATTAGGAACTGTAAAAAACAAATACAACTCAAAGAAGAATATTAGGAGCATTAAAACAAATGATTCGGCTACCCGAGCCAGGTCAAGCAATAATCCCTAAACTTGGTTCTTGCTCATATGCGTATACAAAGATTATTAAGAAAAAACGATGAATATACAAATATACACATAGGCTTTCATTTAGAATTCCGGACCTCCCTCTGTGAATATCCCATTAGTAAATCCGGACCTCATCTTTGTACCACACCGTTTTGGTCCTTTGGAGCAACTTAGAAACCCAATGAGTGAGTGAGATAGTTACCTTTTGTGGAGCCTGTGAGATAAAATGGTAGACGAATTCTGGTGCTGGTGTAGCAAAGTGGAACAATCTGTTAGAGATCCGCATAAAAATATAGACGCTCTGAGAAGAAGCTAAATGGTGCAACAAAAGAGAGGGATGCAAAAAATTAGAGTAATACCTTAATTGTGTGACTATGATAATCTGATAGGTAAAAGATTTTAGAGCACATCAGCATCCTTAAATCAATTCACAATGTTTTCGGCATGTAATTCAGGATCATAGCATGAAACGTTTGTTAGGCCAACCAAACATACCTCTATTCCCCTAAATAGGTGATTAATGCTCTGATTGATTTTGATGCTCCATCATTACGCATGTAACATGTACCTGTCAGAAACCAAAAAAAAAAAGAGCAAAAAAACACATAGAGGATGAGACAATTCCGTCATGTGTTTGTGCCCTTTATAGTTTCTGATAAAATCCTAAAAATGTTATTTTTTAGAAAAACATATTTTTATTTGGATATATTTTTTATCTTTGCTTCGTTTTTTTGTTTTTTTTTTCTATATTATTGGATCTTATGATTCTTATCTTAATTAAAATAATGAACGCACGGGCTCCAGCCAATACTTACTTCGTTTTTTACTCCCTGCAATGGAAATAACTTGTCTGTATGAGGTGAGAAACAACATTACTCTCAGCAATGGAAAAACTACAGAACTTTGAAATTTCATAGAGGTATACAGAGTAAAAGAAACAATCAAAATTACAAATCTCTAGCCAATACTCATTTTTCTTGTACGGGCTTTACAGGTCTCCTTCCTACTTTTTGTTTCCCAGCAAAAACGTTAACTACAATTGACAATGTTATTACACTGGGCTTACATTGCCCAGGTAGCTTGGACTGTATCCGGTTGCTAGTGTGGGTTACCCGAACCTCTTTTCTTCTGGTTACTTTCTATGTTTTTTGTCCTAATCAATTACCAATGAATCAAAATTTACGAAACTTACTGATGCTACCTCTCTTATGTGCATCAACAATTTAAAGAAACCATACAGCAGAAAAAAGATAACAGATATGAAATTGCTTACATTGCAATACATCCCAGGTATATCATCTTTCAGTTTTGAATTCAACTTACGAATAACCAATATCGTCCTGGTCTTATGGATAAAGGTCACAGTTCCACACTCAAGATTACATTTACATTTACTTGACATTTCTTCTAATACACTTTTTGGAGCAGAGGAATGGAGGCAACCTTTATGTATCTCGATTCCCTCCACCATCTTTTTTGGAATTAAACAAAATAAGTAGAGCATAATCTGATATATTAGTAGAATCTCTAATGTAAAAGCTGGCCTTCTTCGCCAATATAGAAGCTCTCCGGTAAATATATTTTTGAATGTATCGATGTTCTTACCTAAAGGAGTTTTGTTCTTAGCTAAAGGAGTTTATCGATATTAAATTTATGGATAACTGTTTCCAAAGTCCTGGTACACTAAGAAAAAATTGAAAATAACATCAACTAAGTGAAAAGATAAAAGTATGGATGGTAGAGATTCTGACGCCTTTCTCATTTAGTTGTTATGCAAAGGCTTCCTCTTTTTAAGATCACCTATGTTTATTGAAATTGGATCCGGAATTGCACTGATGCAGTCACAATGTCACATAGTTGGTCCGCTTTGTATGGGCTTAGTCTAAACCCCGCACTCAAGTGAGTCATTTGCCTAGCTTAGACAATTAGATTGTAAATTAAAATAAATCACAATAAAACCACAATATTACCATTAAGTGTTTTGAAATACAAAGCATAATCCCAGATTTGTATAAAATTGAAAACACATCCTTGAAGATTCTCGAAACCTGAAAACTCCCAATCAGATTTGAATTCGAATTTCCGCCACTTTATTGAAACATGAGCACTGACCATGTTTAATCTTGATTGATACAGAAATCGTGTGTTGTCTTTCTTCTGGGTGTCTAAGCTGGCTTGACATGTGTATTTGTAGACAAAGCCCGATCATGTTCAGGTTATTGGATCTGAAATTGGACCGATGGACCGATGCAGTCACGTAGTTGGTCTGCTTTGTACGTTGAACTTCAACTCCGGCATCTGAACTCCAACTCGATCGATTCTTTCTCGTAACTTGGCTAAGGAAAACTCATTATCGACATCCATAATGCGAACTAATCATCAACAAACACACAAAAAAAGAAGAAAAAAACTGGCTTGATTCAATTATCAGTAGAAGTGGAAAAGGGATATTTGGGTTAGCTCGATTTGATCTGTTCTCACCTGCAAAATAAAAACACAGACACATATTAGATAGGTATAACAAAAACCAAAAAACAGAACAATAAAACCAAAATAAATCAATCTTTGTATGAAAATCAAAACATAGAGAAATTTGATTATTAAGGTTGAATGATTCAACTGGAATAGCACCTGCAAAATCAAAAGACACCAAAATTCAAAGAAGGAATTGCGGCAGAAGGGAGGAGGTGAAGAGAAGAGAAATTGCAGCAGAAAAGAGGAGTTATCATCTGGAGTGATCCGGGAATCCAAATTCTTCATGAAAGTTCATAGTGAAGTAAAATCTAAGACCTTAAAGAAGTGTCTGTGCTGCTTCTCTGCTGCGAGATTAGGTACCTTAGCCAGTTCGATGTTAGAGTAACATTCTCTTGAAGTATCAAAATTACGATTGTAAGCTGTCAGCCCCACCTCCTTGAGTTAAAACGCTTGCTGCTCCTCTATCATGTCTAGCGTGCAGCATACTTCCATACTGCACTGTAAAGCATTTCAAATTTATCGAAAAACACTCCTACTACAAAACATGCATACCTAATCTCTTTAACATATTCTAAAATCTGTTTGAAATTGGTTTTCTAGTCAATTTTATCTCTCCAAGAAGCTCCCACGCAGAAACGCGTACTGCCCGCCGGCCTAATTTGCCTGTGTAACCGTAAGAAAAATCATTGGAGCCAAATCAAATAATCAACATAGAAGAACTGAAGGCCAAGAAAATATAATCGAGATAATGAATAAGTAAAAGGTAACCAACACTATGGGTTTGATACCCACATATATCCATAATCCCAGTACAGTATACGACAATCTTGTTATGGGATAATCGTCTTCGTTCTCGATTCCACCATTCTTAAATTTCTCAATTGACTCCTCGAATGAGAAATCCTGATTCAAAACTATTGAATATGTATAAAATAGAATAAAAAGAAAACTGTTGGGGTTTATTGATAGAGAATTGGTTTTGATTATTATCCCTAAACTTTCAGTAAATTTGACATCATATGCCGTCCCCATCTTCTAAAGACACATAAAAGAAAAACACACCTAAAATGAAAGATATCAGTATACTAACAACACAGGAGCCAGGCAAAGATGGAACCATACCTATACTCTTTGTTTGGCAACTAACATTTAACCCCACTCATTTTCTCCCAAAAACAGTTTCCACAAATCTCAATTTATTGCGACTTATACGTAACTTCTTCTCCTGGCCAAGAAAAATCCAGATTTGATTAATCCACTATACTCTCAATTTATTCCAGAAGCACCTCTCGTGGTTCTCGTTTGACAAAATTGGCTAGTAACCTTAGGAACCTTTTTTTCCTCTTCTATAAAAACCCAGTATATCGCAAGGTGGAAACAGTTCTTATACATACTCAGACACGCCAAAACAGGTAGGAAACAGAAGTCTACGTACCATAAACATCGAATATGGGGCCAAGCAGGTACCTACCCGTGCAGGAATAAGCAAATTGAAAGTCAAAAATAGAAAATGCAAGTTCTGATACTGGAATTCCAATCAACAAAAGGAAGGATGCCCATCCTTAGATTCCTTACCTTCAAACCGATGTATACATCGGCACCATAGAGTGCATATCAATGCAAATAGATCAAAAAGGCACATGTTCTAAACAGGCCTCCACGATCAGCACAAAATTTCTGCAATGGAGGAAGAGAATGATAGAAAGGGAATCAGGCACCGGTTAACATGGATGTTCGGAACACAAAACATAAGAAATGTTGAAATTCACCATTGTTTCAAAGGCGTACCTATGAGACTACGCCAATTTCTTTTTCAAGACCATATGGAAACATGGAGCATAGATAATTTAGATCTGTTATGCTCATCGTTCCATAACTTACAGACACCAATTGTGTCTGGTAGGATCAGCAAAAAACAAAAGACGATAGTTGCATGACAGTTATCAGCATAAATACTTCCAGCATCTTTGTAAGTTATTTTCTTTGCACATATCAGGGACACTGACAAAGAGAGGATAGATACCATTGACAGTTGGTACAGATTTCAATGCCTTCGCTGCAAGATGTTCTCTTTCTCCTATCACACTGCACAATTAGCCGCAAACACACCTGATGCATTTAATATATTTAATATATTTAAAGTTGAATATGCAATTACATCAGTTCCTTCACACTCTCAGCTAAGGATAGAAACTGATGTTGTTGCATATTCTACTCCAAACATCCAAAATTACACCTGTCTTGCAAACCCCATGTGCGACTTTATCCCTTATTTTGCCCTCTCCGGCCATTAGTATTTCAAATCCTTTACCGATGGAACATGTAAGGGTAACCGATATGCAAGTGCAAACTAATAAGGTGCCCCTGCACCACGAACTCATACTGACAACCCAGCCTAAGATGCAACATCAAACATTTATCAAGTCAATTAAACTCAATAACAAAGAAACCTAACCACGAATGAAGAAACAGACTCCATTTCTAAGCAACTCTCAAGACCTGCAGAAAAATGTACATTTACATAAAATCACCCAATTACGATCAGATATGTTATTCTAAAATATGATAAATTACCGATTCAATTGGGCATTACCTGTTTGAATAAAACAAAGATTCGTCTATAATTTATCCAACCTCTTTAAACCTTTACGGGTATAATTTGATATATTCTTTATTAGGATCCTGAATTTATCAAATTATATCGCCAAAACAAAGTTAGAGATAAAAAGTTCTACAGAATATTAGGAAAGTTGTTTTTTTTTTAAAAAAAAAATTACCACTATTTTGGAAGAAAATCATCAGGGGATTCTTCATAGTTTGCTTCAGTGACCTAATGATGACAAAAATTGGGCTTTTCATTCAATTTTTTATAACGAAACTGCTATACCAAAATTAGGGTTTCCATTCAATTATATATGATAGCAAAGAAGAATCAAACGACAATCTGTTTTCGTTATCTCTATTTCTATCACCGTAAAATAGCTTCAACCCAAATCCTCAGAGGTTCTTCATTAACCCACCGATAATCCTCAATTAGTTAGCTCTGGAATTCGAAGAAAGAATCAGATGAGGGTTTGCATGAGGACTCAGATAAGACGCAGAATTGGGTTAACAGGTGGGGAGAAGATGGTAGGGGAGTCAAAATTGATAACTTATTCAGGTGAAAGATATCTGGAAAAAAAAATGAAGAAAAGGGGCCAGGGTTTACCTACAGACTTCTTTGTGCTTTGTAGTTTCCAACCCCTAATTTCCTCAACAATTTAATTACCAAATAAGATTATTTAATGATGAAACTTTAGCCTGAACATCCAACTCAAGCAGACCCAGATCAAACAAAATTAAAACTTACCTTTAACATCAGCAGATCCATTAGCTCCTGGTTTCAATACAGGTTCTGGAAACTGTTCAGGTACAGGTCGCGAGCTTTAATATTTGAGCTCGATGGGAGGATGAATGTGAGAGCCTTAAAAAGTACTCCTATTATATTATTAATAATATATTTCTTTTAATAATTTTTTATTTTTAAAAGAAATATATTCTTTCAAATTAATATTATTAATTTTTTTTGGGTTAAAAATTTAGTTTTTCTATATATCTCGATTTTTATTTGTTTAAAAATATCCAGAATTATTTTATAATATTTTGTATCCATAAAAAACCATTTTTGGCAATATTTTAATTACTAAATAGATTTATTTCTTTTTTCTTCTATATTTTCGTTATTAATTAAAAAAATTGAATTCATTAACTCTCATTAATTAAAAATATTCGGTTTTTTTCTTTTTT
>JAJJMA010260845.1:0-11594 GCA_023529015.1 Papaver nudicaule | reverse complement strand
TTTTCATTTTTGAGTTTCGATACTTCCTTACTGTCGTTTATAATCACCACCAGTAGCTCTAGAACAAGTAATAATTCAAATCTAAACAATTAATCATAGAAATCATTAGATTCACCTATTATAGAAACCCAATCAATAAATTACAGTAATCAAATCTAAACAATTAATTGATTCTTTATCACCAGGCTAATAATGCTTGAATTAAAAACCAAATTATCTTGATTTTAGATCTAATGTTTCACAGTAGATCCATTAACCTTCTTCCCGGTAATCCTCTTAACATGAATCATCCATTTCTTACGGTAAACGGTAAACCTAGATAACCTTTCCTTCACGACCTTTGAATGTTCCTCTAACAACCTCATCGTCTTTACGAATTGGGATTGATATCACGTTGTATTTGCTGCGAAGCTCAGATGATAACGGTGCAGACATAAAAAATTAAACAAATTGAATATAAAATAGCCATAGGGACTTGCAGCCATGGAACGAGGAGGTAGGTAGTACTGTAGTAGAATGAAATGAGAGTTGTTCGATTAAGGAGGAGATAGTTATAGGGTTGTTTAGTCTTGATCGAGATCTGTAAATAGAAGAGATAGCATGTTTCAAGGAGACCTGAAGGATGATAATCATGGAGGAGATGAAGATGGTCGTAAAAAGAGAGGCGCTGCTAAAGACAAAGGGGACGGTGGAAGAAGATAAAAAGAGGGTTCCAATTTTTTTTAGAAGGAAAAAGAGGGTTCCAATTACGAGAGACTAAAGGATGTTTTATGCTTTTTTAGATAAATTTAATGACAGTTTTCAATCGATCTAACGGGCTTTTAGTGCATTGAGAAGTTGAGATATTGTGTAGTCTGTATCGGTGGGCCTTTCTTCAAAGGGTGACAAAATAGGGTCATCAAAACCCAAAACCAAAAACCCCTTATAAAATGGACAGTTTTACCCTTTGTTCTAATCTCGCCTCCAACACCAAGGATTAACCCACGAACTGTCCATTTCTTCTTCTTCTCTTCCTCTCTTCGTCTTCTCCATTGAGTTTGAGCACCGCCACGCCACCACCACCATTACCTGCGCCGCCGCGGTCACCACCGCCACCACCACCACAATTTGATTTTCTTGTTTTGCAATTAGGTTACTTCCCTTATTTTTTCCACCACCTAAAATCAAAATTTAGGATTTTGTTAAATCATCCATTATGATAATAATGGCGCCTACTTCTTCTAAAATCAGATCTGGTTTTGTTAGAGTTGTTAGCATTCCTCGAACAACTTTTCTATTTTGGCAGCTGAATGAAAAGAAACCCAAATATTGATTAACACAAGAATCCACAAAAATGTTGATAGTAATCTCACATTAGCGAAACGTAGACGATGGTCATTGTATTTACGCCTTGATTTTTGATAAAATTGAGGCGTAACATTTCATTTACGCCCCATAAATAAGGGGTAATTGTTTTAGTCAATTGGGGCGTAATTTTTTTTTACGTCCTAAAACTAAACCGTAAAAGATGCCCTAGTTTTGCCCTAAAATGTTTTACGCCTACCAAACCAAGGCGTAAACATTTTGGAATGTGCTCACAAAAATGTGAACCGTAAACATCAAAAGCAAACCGTAAACAAAAAAAAAAAAAAAAAAAACAAGCCGTAAAACAAAAAATTGGGGCGTAAAAAAATGAATTGGGGGCATGAAAAATGAATTGGGGCATAAAAAGTGAGCGGGATTTATTTTTTTAATGCCCCAATTCATTTTTTACGCCCCAATTTTTTGTGTTTACGCCCTAGTTTTTTGTTTTACGCCCCGATTCATTTTTTATGCCCTAATTCATTTTTTGCTCACAAAAAACCAAACAGTAAAATAATGAAATGGGGCGTAAAACTTACTTTTGGGGCGTAAATTTTATTTTTGAGGCGTAAAACATATTTTTGGGGCGTAAAACCTATTTTTGAGGCGTAAAACATATTTTTGGGGAGTAAATTTTTTTCTGGGCGTATTTTTTTTTTGTGGCGGCGGCGACTGTCGGCAGTTATTTTTTTATGGTGGTGGCGGCAATTATTTTTGGTGATGATGTTAGTGGTGGTGGCAGTTGTAGTAGGTGGTGGGGGTGGTAAAAAGAATAGAGAAGAAAATTATATAGAAAGGTAGGGTTTTAATCTAAACCTAAATCTGTAAGGGTATCTTAGACTTTTCTTACATATTTAGACATCCCTTATAACATCATTTGGATGGTTTTAGTTTTTTGAAGTGCCAAAGAAAAGTCTGTTGTGCCAAAATCACCACCACATGCTCTTCAAAGTTCAATCCCATTAAATGGAAGACAAGTTTTGTAATAGTAGAAAGCTAGAGCCCAGAGAGGAACATCATCATCATCTTAGAAATTTGTCAAACATAAATAATCCTGATATAATCTTTGTCAGTGAGACAAAGATCGACTCAGACAAGATTTTAAACCTGTCTAGAGGCTTACAATTTCCAAACTCTAGTTTTGTGCCTTCAATAGGTAGATCAGGAGGACTATTACTCTTATGGAAAGATGGTTTTGACTTAGAAATCATGCATACTAGCAAAAACATGGTTCACTGTTTAGTGAAACATGACCCCTCAAAGCCAGAATGGCTTTTATCATGTGTCTATGGTTCTCTAAAACCAGCTGAAAGTGACTACATTTGGAACTATATTGGTGAAATTGGTAGTGAAATACAGCAACCATGGGTAGTTATTGGTGATTTAAATATCACTTTTAACACTGAAGAAAGAAACAATAGGAATAGAGCATCAACTTCTAGTTCTCCTAATATCATAACCTGTATTGAGGATGCTGGATTAGTTGATTTAGGCTTCAATGGTAGACCATTTACTTGGTCCAGTAATAAGCATGGAACTGGAAGATATAAATCCAGATTAGATAGATCACTAGTGAATAATGAGTTTCTGATTTTCTTCCCTGATGATGTACTCTCTCACCTGACACAATTAGGGTCAGACCATGCTCCCATATTACTCAATCTGTATAAACCTCAAAATACTAGTACACACAACTGGAAATTCTTTGCCTGTTGGATGAAAGATCCTAAGTGTAGAGAAAAGATTGTTGCTGCATGGAGCAAAACAGCTTATGGCTCACCTGCACATCAACTAAACTTTAAACTTAGTGTGACAAGGAAGATCTTGGCAGAGTATAATAGAAAGGAATTTGGCAACATTAATGAAAATATTAGAAATTTGCATGCTAACCTTGATGTTTTGCAGAAAGATCTTTCTAAAGATAACACTAATGCAGTTGAGGCTGAGATAGAGAAATGGGAAGACATAAAGCATGAATACTGGAAACAAAAAACTAACTGTTATTTACATAATGAAGCAGACAAAAATACCAAAGTGCATCATGTCAATGCAAACATGAGGAGATCCAGAAATAGAATTGATTCACTGCAAGCAAGTGATGGTACATGGAAGAGTGACAAGGATTCACTTGAGATACTTCTAACCAGCCATTTCATGGATGTCAGCACAACAACAAATCCAGACATGAATGAAGAATTTCTAAAAAACATTCAGAGTGTCATTCCCCAGCAGACAATGATATGCTCACAGCAATACCCACTGAAAAAGAAATTCATGATACCATTATGAGCATGGAGGCATGGAAAGCGCCAGGTCCGGATGGTTTCCCACCAGGTTTCTATCAAACTCAGTGGGAAGTAATCAAAGAAGAAGTAATATCATCAGTGTCAGTTTTCTTCACTTCAGGTTTTCTCTGCAAAAAGATGAATCAGACCAAGCTAAGACTCATCCCCAAAGTGAAAATTCCTTCTAAAGTTATAAACTACAGGCCTATTGCACTGTGTAATACATCCTACAAGATAATATCAAAGCTAATGGCAAGAAGAATGAAGCAAATCCTAGACAAAGTTATTTCTCCTTTTCAATCAGCTTATGTACCAGGGAGACTTATTTCAGATAATATCTCTCTTGCTCATGAAGTCATACACAAGCTTAAAAGAACTACAAGGAGAGGAGGTGAATCATATATGGCTTTGAAGTTGGACATGTCAAAGGCGTTTGATAGGGTGGAATGGAGTTATCTTATAGCAGTCATGAAGAGAATGGGCTTCTGTGATACTTTTTGCAACTTAGTCCTTCAATGCATCAGCACCACTGAGATCTCTGTGATACTAAATGAATCAAACTGTAAGCCTTTTTTCCCAACAAGGGGGATTAGACAAGGGGATCCCATTTCCCCTTATCTCTTTATTATAGCTATGGAGGGTTTTTCTAGAGCAATGGCAGCTGCTGAGTCCAACAAACTGCTGAAAGGAGTTAAAATTGCTAAAAGGGCACCACCAATCAGTCATTTACTCTTTGCAGATGACTGCTTAGTGTTCTTAAAGGCATAACATACAAAATCTACAGACTATTCTTCATCAATTCAGTGAATGTTCTGGTGAGGTAATAAATTTTCAAAAAAGTGGAATCAGTTTTAGTAAAAACATTAACATAAACACCAGCAGATACATCATGGATCAACTGGGTGTGCAACAGATGAATAAGAATGAGAAATATCTTGGAATTCCTTTATTCCTTAAAAGAAAGAAGAAAGTGTCATTTTATCCTCTCATCAATTCAGTAAAGAAGAGACTGGCCAAGTGGAGTGGAAAAATTATGCATCAAACTGGAAGATCTGTCATGGTAAAGCATGTCTTGAATAGTGTTCCACTGCATCAAATGACAAACTTCAAAATTCCTACTGACACCATTAAAAGCATCAATTCCCTACAGCTCAGATATTGGTGGGATAAACCTGAAAAAACTGGTCTAATTCTTACTTCTTGGCCTAGTATGTGCAGGTCTAAAGCTGATGGTGGTTTAAATTTCAGGGAATTGCATTGCTTCAATCATGCACTGCTTACAAAATCAGCATGGAGAATTTGTACTTCAAAGGCAAGAATATCAGCATTTGGAAATGGCAAGAATATCAGCATTTGGAAGGACAAATGGGTGTATACTTTAACCTCTCCTCCACTCCCTAAAGATGAGTTTGTTGACACTTGGACATATAGCATGGTGTCAAATCTCATAAACTCAGAAACAATGGAATGGAAACAGGAATTAATACATAGCCTCTTTGAAGCTGAGACTGCTGAGCTTATCCTATCAATGAGGATACCTAGGAAAAGTGAAGATAAGCTAATATGGATGCACTCTAAGAAGGGAACTTTCTCAGTTAAGAGTGCATATCAGGTCTTATACAACACCAAGTATCATGGATCAGCAGAAGTTCAACCTTACTCAAATAACATCTGGAGCAAGATATAGGACTTACATTTGATACCAAGAGTAAAATTGTTTCTCTGGAAGTGCATGAAGGATAACTTGTCTACTAGAGTAAGAATATCAAAGATCAAACAAATTCAAATGCTGTAGATATGCAGGAATGTGGATGGAGATCTGAAGCATATTCTTATGGATTGTTCTCTGGCTAGAGTGGTCTGGTTTCAAGTCTTAGGTATCAGAATTACATATGGGAACTGGAACTCTGTTCAGAGCTGGATTAAGGAGTGGCTCTTCTCTGAAGTAATCACTGAAGAACGGAAGAAGAAAATGGCAATAACTGCATGGTTTCTCTGGAAAGAGAGATGCATTGATGTTTATCAAAACAAAATAGATAGGCCTGACAGTGTTATTAGGAAAATAAACAACTTTATTACTAATGCTTTTACTGCAGGAAAAATTGCTAGGAAAACTAAGGAAATCGCTACAATAACAGAAAATGTTTCCATCAAATGGAAACCTCCAGTTCTTGATAACATTAAGATAAACTGTGATGGTTCTTTCTGTTACATTACAAAGACTGGTGGACTAAGCTTAATTGCTCGCAATTGTGCAGGTCAATACTGTGGAGCGGAATGTGAACATGTAGAAAAGGCTGCTGATGCTGAGGAAATGGAGGTGTTGGCTGCAGACAAAGCAGTAAGATGGGCATTATCGTGTGGACTCAGCAATGTCGTCTTTGAAACGGATGCAAAGAAAGTAGTTAAAGCAATAAACGGAAGAAGATCTGATATCTCTCTACAATACACTAGTATGGTTGAAGACATTCAATTTTTCCTTAAGAAATTTGTTAATTCTAGTTTCATTCATGTAGATCGTCAGGCAAACAATTGTGCCGATGTTATGGCGAAATATGCCAGGAAAAATAAGGTCACTGACTCCTGGCTAAGTGACCCACCTCAATTTGTAACAGCAGCTCTGAATGCTGATATAAACTTATTTTATACAATCAATAATTATCTTTCAAAAAAAAAAAAAAGACAATCAATAAAAAATTTCTTTACATCAAAAAAAAAAATAAAAAATTATAATAGTAGATTGTAATCCGATTTTGAAAGCTGGAAGTATAACCAAGGAACGCTAAGAACCGGACATGCTGATTTGTTAGCTAAAGAAGCGTATAATGCTAGCTACGGTCCCTAATTTCTTTAGGTCCGTGCTCTCCGGGTCAAAACTTCCTCAAGTCTATTGAATATACAACATATGAATAAAAACTCAGCAAGCCATACAAAAAATAGTTTTTCAATCATTTCGGGACGTGTACATGTGCAGGGTCAAGCTTCCTTAATCCTATATTTATGTGCTATGAAGAAAATATGCATCTTATCTTTATAGTAAACTACCTACAAACATATACATAGCTGTATCAATATCACACCCAGCTTTGGTTCATAATCTTTCCCTCACAAATTCCTTTGTTCTTTGTTTCTTCTCATCGTTTTTTGGTCACTTTTGTGTTAGTATACCATACAACATGTGCCTTATTGAGGTTTTCGGAAAATGTTTTGGTCTAAAAGATGATGAAAGGGATAATCAAAATGATCAAAGCAAGACAATCAAAGTTAAAGGAACTGTTGTTTTGATGAAGAAAAATTTGCTGGATGTGACTGATGTTTGTGCTTCTTTACTTGATCGTATTCATGAGTTATGTGGTAAAGGTGTTTGTCTACAACTTATCAGTTCAGTTACTGGTGACCCAGGTAATTAACTCCTTTCAACTCTTCATAACATTGATTACGTACACTAGTACGTATAAATTGAAAGTACTTACTGATTCTAGTTTGTGTACTAAAGATAGTAAGACATATATAGCCGCTCGGAGCAAACCTATGAATTTGCACATTTGGCCATCCCTTTGTAGTTCCGGGCTCATTTGAGTGACCATTAGAAAAGCACATAATTTCCCATGTAATTTAGCTAAAAAATTCAATTCTAGACCTTAGCAAATTTGGCTGACTAATACACGTGATTGTAGAAAATGAGATGCGAGGAAAACTCAGCAAAGAAGCTTATTTGGAAGATTGGAATCACAAGATATCATCTTTCACAGCTGAAGCAGTAACATTCAACGTTACATTTGAATGGGACGAATCGATTGGAGTCCCCGGTGCATTTCTAATCAAGAATTTTCATCACAGTGAATTCTTACTCAAAACTTTGACATTAGAAAATGTTCCTGAAGTTGGTCCTGTATATTTTGTCTGCAATTCTTGGGTTTACCCTTCTAAACATTACAAGTACACCCGTGTGTTCTTTTCTAACCAGGTACAATCTGCATAAATCCTAGTTCCGTTCTTTTGTGCTCCATTTTGATGTATATGTATTCAGTGTACTTGACTTTATTGGTGCAGAGTTATTTGACAATTGATACACCCCAACCTTTACGTAAATATCGAGAAGACGAACTACAAGTTCTGAGAGGATGTGGAACAGGAGAACTTCAATCATGGGATCGAGTGTACGACTATGCATTGTACAATGATTTGGGAACTGGTCGTCCTGTCCTCGGAAAATCAGTAGAGTTTCCATACCCTCGGAGAGGAAGGACTGGGAGAAAACCTATGAAAAAAGGTCTTGCATCTTTTACTAACCTGTATTGCAACAACACTTTAATAACCTTTTTCATGAAATGAGCTAGTTTACGTAGAGACTCTTACTAATTAGTCACTGGTTTAATTGCAGATCCAAGATACGAAAGTCAGATATTCAAATTGAGTCTGAATGTTTATGTGCCAAGAGATGAAAGGTTCAACCAAATCAAGTTGTCAGATTTTCTAGCATACGGAGTGAAGGCGATGAGCCAGGGCGTTCGTCCAGAATTAAAAGCAATCTTTGATAAAACACATGCTGAATTCAACAGCTTCGAAGATGTGCTGCACCTTTACGAAGGATACCAAGGACTGGTCGATCAACAGCATGCAGATTCCCCTTCAGTGAATTCGAATTGCTGCTTCAACTTCGAGTTGGTTAAAGAAATCTTTCGGTCAGATGGGTCGAAACCTTTCAAATTCCCCAAGCCTGAAGTGATTCAAGGTGAATTCATACTAATCACATATATGGTAACTAAACTTTGTTTTGAAATTTGAAGTTAAGCTAATTGGTCTATGTTTGCAGCTGATGAGTTCGCTTGGAGGAGTGACGAAGAATTTGGACGAGAAATGCTTGCAGGACTTAACCCTATTGCTATACGTCTTCTACAGGAGTTTCCTCCAACTAGCAAACTTGATCCTACATTATATGGAGACCACACAAGTTCGATAACCAAAAACCATATCGAGAAGAACATGAATGGGTTAACAGTAGACGAGGTACTATCATTACAGAATTAGAGCAAATGACTGTCTTAACTTCTTTTTAGTGACATGAAGTTACATTTTTGTAGGCACTGGAGAATAAAAGGCTGTTCACGTTGGATTACCATGACGACTTGATTCCGTACTTGAACCGAATAAATACAACAGATACGAAAACATACGCAACCAGGACAATCCTTTTACTGCAAGAGGACGGGACTTTAAAGCCTTTGGCGATTGAGCTGAGTTTGGTTCATCCAAATGGAGAGATCTTTGGCGCTGAAAACAAGGTTTACACTCCGTCTCAAGAAGGCGTCGATGGTTCCATTTGGCAGCTAGCTAAAGCTTATGCGATTGTGAATGACTCTGGTTTTCATCAGTTTATCAGCCACTGGTACCACTTTTTGGTTTATGCAAATTGACATTTGTTTTATCTAACCTGTAAATTCGAGTTTTCACTTGACCAGTTATAACGTTTTCTTTTTGTAGGTTGTATACTCATTGCGTAATTGAGCCATTCATAATTGCTACTAACAGGCAACTGAGTGTGCTCCACCCAATTCACAAGCTTCTTCAACCTCACTATCGAGATACAATGAATATCAATGCTGTGAGTCGTCATATTAACCTTACCACAGATGGTTTCTTTGAGAAAACTGTTTTTCCAGATAAATTTGGCATGGAAATGTCGTCTACAATATACAAAGAGTGGAATTTCACTGAACAGGCACTCCCAGAGAATCTCATTAAGAGGTAACATAACTCGTAAACAGAAAGTTACTCTAATTGTATATGCGAGCCGTTAATGCCTACGCTTTGATAAACTTTATGCCAATTCGTAGTTGGACCACTCAAGGATCCATCTTATGTGCATTTTAGCTGTGTTTCTGTCACTTGACATGTTTTTACACTGTTCAGGGGAATTGCGGTTCGAGACCCAAGCAAACCACATGGTTTACGCCTGTTGATTGAAGACTATCCGTTTGCTGTAGATGGCCTTGAGATCTGGTCAGCAATTGAGAATTGGGTCCATGACTACTGTTCGTTCTACTATCCTACAGACGACTTGATCCAGGATGACTTAGAAATCCAATCATGGTGGGAGGAACTCAGAACTGAAGGCCATGGGGACTTGAAAGACGAACCATGGTGGCCGAAAATGCAAACCTTAGCTGAACTAACTCAATCATGCACCACTATCATATGGATAGCTTCAGCACTCCATGCCGCAGTGAATTTTGGACAATACCAGTATGCAGGTTACAGTCCAAATCGTCCAACTGTGAGCAGGCGGTTCATGCCTGAGCCAGGGACAAACGATTATGATGAACTTGAGAAAAATCCAGATTCAGTTTTCTTGAAAACTATTACTAGCCAGCTACAAACACTCCTTGGCATGTCACTCATCGAAAGTTTATCCAAACATTCCGCTGACGAAATATTTCTTGGGCAAAGAGAATGCCCTGACCACTGGACTAAAGATGCAGCGCCACTTGAAGCCTTTAAGAGTTTTGGCGAGAAGTTGGTGAAGATTGAGAATAGAATCGTCGAAATGAACAATGAAGAACAATGGAAGAATAGAGTTGGACCTGTGAAAATCCCCTACACTTTATTATGTCCCTATCCTTTACCTTCTAATCCCATTGGACTTACAGGCAGGGGGATACCCAACAGTGTGTCCATTTAGGTGACAGAAAAACTTCCATATGTTTATTTGTATGCCAGATGAATTTGGGTTCCATGTTTGGGTCATACATTAAGAGCATAATGATGGCTGCTTCTTTTGTAATGTAGATTTTCTTGTGTAAGCTAAAGATTGCTTTTATCTTTCTTTCCAGTCTTTGTATTACAAAATATATCATATAATGATTCAAGTGTATAAACGATAATTAGAACTGGCTCGTCTTTCGCTCAAGAACACAAACAGCACAAATGACAAGCATTATATGATGCTTGATGCTTGTCCATTCAGGGTAACATTTAATAGCACAAGAGTGTAGACACGGCATGATGGTTTCTGGTATGGTTCAGGGTTATGTCTTGTGTGAGCTGAGTGTTTCAATTATTCTATTGAAGATTCATCTTCACTGTTGGTGTTTTTTACTTCTTGTTGGTTTATAATAAAACTGCTCTTATGGTGATAATGGTGTTGAGTATGAGCTTGTCATTCAACTGTTGGTGCTGGTCAGTGGTGCAAGTGTGGAAGTTTACTACAACTGGTGTTTGTTGCTGCTGTTATACAACTGCAATGTGAATTTTACTATACAACAAGATTAGTGGTGTCTGGGTATTGGTGTTGGTGCTTATAGCTTGGCAACTTCTGGGTGCTTTCTTGATTCTCCTACACCATCAGTGCTTCCTCCACCAGCTCACATCTATTACAGATCTGCATCAACTTTTACTGCTGCCACTTATTTTCTCTTATGCTAATTTCAGAGTGTGTGAGAGCATCATTTTCAGAATTTTATGCAGCAGGTGGACGTT
Source organism: Papaver nudicaule (assembly GCA_023529015.1). NCBI lineage: Eukaryota > Viridiplantae > Streptophyta > Magnoliopsida > Ranunculales > Papaveraceae > Papaver > Papaver nudicaule. Next base: position 489 of record JAJJMA010260845.1, on the reverse strand, counting down.
ATGAAGACTAATAACAAGATCTTTTTACTTATGGCCTGCTACAACACCTTGTGAATGCACCAACTACTGCAACTAATGGGAGTTATACTTTTGTTTATGATGTTGGTGGTCAAATATACTACTACAACTGGTCAGAGTGGTTGCGATTTTGTATACAGTGGACTATACAGTGGTATTCTTCTAGATTGTTTTGATCAAAATGAAATGGATTGATGTGTCTATACTGCTGTGCTGCATCATTGCTGTCCTGCTACAGTTTTGTTATGATAGGGAGCTCAACTTCTTTGTTTTGGTATTCATCTTACAGTCCTGGTGCTGCTGTGACATTGCTCTTGTTCTCCAACTCATTTCTGGTACAATTCCTATTCTAGTACTTGTTCTTGATTTCTGCAACTACTGCTATTCTGTTACCACTTCTGACCTGCATCACCATCTGCATTACCTACTACACCAACTAATACTGCACCTGGACTCCTTCTCCTGCGCCTG
>JAJJMA010260829.1:0-13040 GCA_023529015.1 Papaver nudicaule | reverse complement strand
TATTATTATCAATCATGCTAATCTAAAGATGTAAGCAATGGGTCCGGCAGTCCGTTAGATCCTTCAGTTTTCATCAAATATTTTTACTCTTTTCCTTTGGGTTTAGTAATTTACGTTCAGATTTTACTGTTTTAATTTTAGATTCTAATGGATAGACGAAATATATGTGAACAAATTTTAATTTCAGAACTCAAGAAAAGGTACCCGTGCGTGCATATATTCTTGAATCTTTATTTATTTAACAAATTCCATTTTGCTTTAAATTGGAAGAAGGAAAACGTAAACTGAACCATCATCTTATTATTCTGCTACTAGTCTAGTAGGTTACATACTGCACGCATAAATCAAAAATTCATGCAATCTGACTTTAAGAAGTTGTTGTTGGTGGTGGTACCAACTTCACATGTTCTTCTCTGTTGAATTTAAGTGCTCTAGCATCACTGTAAGAGACCTGGTAAGAATTTGTGATGATTTCAAGTGGCATTCCTTTGAAAACTGAAGTGGATCCTGCAATAGGGCTTTCCATTGGCATGAAACCGGTTTGGAAGTTGACCCATTCCAATTCATTTTCTCCTGCTCTTTTAATTGCTGTGAAGAACTGAGGAACCACAAACATGTCTCCTTGTCTTACTCTGCCATCGAATAATGTGTTTCCCTTACTTCCAACGACTTGGATTCTTCCCCCACCTCTTGTTATATAGACAATGTTGTGTGCAATGTGCCCATTCATCTTCCAGTGTGGTGTATGAATGGCTCTCTACAAAAATGTTAAAACGAGTAGAAAAGAAATTAAATAGCTTACCCATATTTTAAGACGAAGGAAAATTATAGCTGGATATCACTTACTGGATGAAGGTTTCCTTTCTCGACACTCATGCCCAAGAATCGTAGGATTGGTAACTTGTGCATATTACAAGTGTTGATACTTCCAGCTTGTCTTGAATATACATCGGCTTCTCTAGAGTTGTCGATGTTTTGGTTGATTTTCATGGTGCAATAAGTTTCTTCCAACCCATTACTCCTTAATAGTGTATTATGTAGAGTCAAGTCAAGGATGTTTGACTTGACTATCTTTCCCTATGATTAGCCGTGTCTCTCTATTACATCTGACCTATAAATAGGTGTCAAAGAGACATTATCCTGTAACGTCTATTTTCAGTAATAAATGAACTCTACTCAAAATATTTTCATGGTATCAGTAAGGTTCTGATCCAAGAACCAGAGATTTTTTTCTCTGATTATCAATTTGTTCTCTGAAAGTATTCGTTCTATTCAAGCTCTAAAATCTTTTGTAACAACAAGACTTGGATTACAGGGATTAAAAATTCTTTTGTAAAACCCTAAATTTCCAATTGTAAGTAATTGGGATTTCTTTCTTGAGAAGAACGAGTGTTGATGGTCGTTACTCGAAGGGGAATCTATCAACCTCAGCATCACAACAACAACAACAACAACAATAATTTTTCAGCTCAAGATCGAGAATTACGAGATTTTTCATCAAGAAATCAAGAACATCTTCAACATCAAATTTCAAATCAAGAAAACATGGCTTCCGCTGGTAACACAAATTTTTCAATACCCTTCACTAATATTACAAATTTTGTCTCTATAAAACTTGATTCTACAAATTATTTGCTCTGGAAGAATCAATTTCAAAGAATCTTGGTCTCTACTGATTTAATTGGATATGTAAATGGTACAATAGAGGAACCAGTTCAGAGGGTAATAGTAGAGGGTGTTGAAGTAGCTAATCCTGAATGGATGAATTGGAAGAAGGCTAATGATTTTATTGCAGGGTGTTTAGATGCTACTTTTACACCAACTGTGAGTGGTGATATGTATGGGTTAGAGTCAGCTAGAGAGATATGGTTAGCTCTTGAAACAAGTTTCAAGACTCAGTGTCATGCAAGGAAAAGATTGTTAAGGAGTCAACTGAGTAATATAAAGAAAGGGAATTTGGCTATAACAGAATACTTACAAAAGATTAAGTCGATTTCTGATTCTTTGGCAGCTATTGGGCAGAAAGTGAGTGATGATGATTTGATTATGCACATCACTGATGGCTTAGGAGAGGAGTATGAAAGCTTTATGACATCTACAGAGAATAGGGATATCCCATATAGTTTTGCTGAGATGAAAGCTAGGTTACTTGTTCATGAACATAAATTGGCAAAGAAGGTTCAACAGAATGCTGGTGTGTTTGAGACTCAAACTTCAGCAATGTATGTCAAGAATGGTGCTGGTCAGAATTTTAACAATAGGAATGGCAATTTCAATGGTCAGGGTAATAAGAATGGGAAGAAGAATTTCAATGGAAATGGAGGGTCAAGTTCTAATGGTTTCAAAAACAGTGGTACTTCTTCAAACACAAGTGGCAGGACTGATTTTTCTAAGACAGAGTGTCAAATTTGCTGAAAGATGGGTCATGCTGCTTACAGATGTATGTTCAGGTATTTCCCTCCAAATGGTTCAAATAATGGTAGTCAAGCAAATGTGGCAAATGTTGTTCCTCATAGTAGTTCTCAGAATGTTGAAGATGATGAGGTTTCTGAGCCTGAAGTTGGTGTGGAGCAACAAGCTTTTTCTAGCTACAATATCAGCAAAGGAGATCCTTCTACTTCTCATTTTTGGTTGTCAGACTCTGGTGCTACAGCTCATATGACAGGAAATTCTTCTTTACTCACAAATGCTGCAAATTACAGAGGAAAGGACAAAGTAAAAATTGGCAATGGTGAGTCTCTTCACATATCCTTTACTGGAAACACAAAGTTAAATACTCAGCCTGCTAGCTTAAAATTGGATGATGTTCTTGTTGTTCCTGACATGAAGCAAAATTTGTTTTCTGTGGGTCAATTCACAAAAGATAATGACTGTTATTTTAGATTGGATGCTATGGGTTATGAAATTAGAGATTGTTCCACTAACACTCTACTAGCTAAGGGCAAAATGGTTAACAACTTATATCATATATCTTCAACAACAATGCATAATGCCTTTAGTGCAAGGAATGTTTCTACACAGTGGCACAATAGGTTAGGTCATCCTTCAGCTAGAATTATCCAATATCTGCAGACAGCAAAGCATATTGATATGGGTAAATATAAGTCAGAAACTTTGTGTCATCCTTGTCAGTTGGCAAAGAGCAAAAGATTACCTTTTTCACTGTCAGTTTCACAAGCTACTTCTCCATTAGCTCTTATACATTGTGATGAATGGGGTGCTGCACCAGTAGTGTCTATTGCTGGTTATAGATATTATATTCTCTTTGTGGATGATTATTCTAGGTTCCATTGGATTTATCCTATGGAGGTCAAAAGTGATGCCTTAAAGTGCTTTCAGCACTTTAAACAACTTACTGAGAATTTGTTCAACACCAAGATTAAGGAATTTCAGACAGATGGTGCTACTGAGTTAGTGAAAGGTCAATTTAAGGGATTTTTAGAATTTAGTGGCATTCAGATTAGGATTTCATGTCCAAAGACTCCACAGCAAAATGGCTTGGCAGAAAGAAAGCACAGACACATTACAGAGATGGGAAATTCTTTACTTTTTACAGCTCATTGTCCTAAGGAGTATTGGTTTGATGCATTCCAAACAGCAACCTATGTTATTAACAGAACACCTACTCCTGTTCTTGATATGAAGTCTCCTTTTGAAGTTCTTTTTGGTCAAGTTCCAGATTATGTTTTTTTAAGGGTGTTTGGTTCTGTTTGCTACCCTTTTCTTGGACATTCTAGAGTTGATAAATTGTCTCCTAAGTCTGTAAGATGTGTTTTCTTGGGTTATAGTCCTCTTCATAAAGGTTATAAGTGTTACAATCCACTTACTGCTAAGTTACATATATCAAGGCATGTGGTCTTCTTAGAAGAAGAATTTTATTTTGTTGATCATGCTTCTACTTCTCATGGTTCTGCTACTTCTTCTTCTGTTATTCCTTCTGTTATTCCTGCTTTACATGATGAAGTTGATGTTGTCAGTGAAGTGTCAGTACCAACTACTACAACCAACACCATTGTCACTAGATCTCATAAGGGAATTTATAAGCCTAAGAGTTTTCCTGATCATGTTACTAATAGTTCAGCAAGATATCCTGTAGATGCTGCTTTTGTGAGTTTGTTGGAAATACCATCTGAACCTAAGACATTTAAAACTGCATTTAAGGATCCTAAATGGCAAGCTTCTATGAAGGATGAATATCTTGCATTACTGAGGAATGGTACATGGATATTAGTTGATTACATTCCTGGAATGAATGTTTTAGGATGTAAATGAGTGTACAAAATTAAATTGAAAGCTGATGGCTCTGTTGACAGGTTTAAGTCAAGGTTAGTGGCACTTGGGTATAATCAAAGAGAGGGTGAAGATTTTACTGAGACTTTTAGTCCAGTAGTTAAAGCTACTACAGTTAGAGTGGTTCTTACTTTAGCCTTAACTCAAAATTGGAAGATCAAGCAATTAGATGTTTCTAATGCTTTTTTGCATGGTTTTTTGAATGAACAAGTATACATGCAACAACCACAGGGTTTTGTGGATCCTCAGCATCCAAACATAGTGTGTTTGTTAAAGAAAAGTTTATATGGTCTGAAACAGGCACCTAGAGCCTGGTTTGAGAGATTTTCTTCTTCTCTTGTTGAGTTTGGTTTTAAAAGAGCTAAGTCATACTACTCTATGTTTGTGTACACCTCTGATTCTGCTATGATGGTGTTGCTTCTCTATGTAGATGATATAATTCTAACAGGAAGTTATGAAATTCTATTAAATCAGCTTATCACTTATTTGGGTAAAGATTTTGCTATGAAAGATTTAGGAGATTTGAGCTATTTCTTGGGAGTTGAAGCCGTCAGATCTTCTGATTCTTTGCACCTAAGTCAGAAGAAATATACTATGGAGTTGTTCACTAGGTCCAATATGCTAGAATGTAAGCCATCTGATACACCAGTAGCAAAGGATAAGAGGGCTTCTATTCATGATGGAGTTTTACTGGAACATCCAACTGAATATAGGGCAATTGTGGGAGGTTTGCAATATTTAACACTCACCAGACCTGACATTTGTTTTGCAGTTAACTATGTCAGTCAATTTATGCATGCTCCTACAGATATTCATTGGTTGTTGGTTAAGAGGATTTTAAGGTACCTTAAAGGTACTATTGGCAGTGGAATAACTCTTAGAAAAGGTGATATTCATACTCTAAAAGCATATGCAGATTCAGATTGGGCAGGTTGTCCAGACACTAGAAGGTCAACATCTGGTTTTGTGGTGTTCATGGGTAATTCTTTGATATCTTGGTCAAGCAAGAAACAACCTACAGTGGCTAGGTCATCAACTGAAGCAGAATACAAATGTTTATCTGTTACTTCTTCTGAACTTGAGTGGCTTAAAAATCTGTTCACTTAGTTACATATTGCTTTAAAACTACCAGTTCAGCTATTTTGTGATAACACTTCAGCAATTTGTATGACTGCTAATCCTGTTCTTCATTCTAGGACAAAGCATGTAGGACTTCAGTATCATGTAGTCAGAGATCTGGTGGATGCAGGCTTTCTTCAGGTTCTACATGTTGCTTCTGAGTTGCAGCTGGCTGATCTGTTTACAAAAGGTCTTTGTTTTCCTGCTTTTTCATCTCTTCTACAACAGCTGCTAGGTGTGCCAACTTCTCCAACTGTTATACAATCTGCAGAGTGTAGTGCTACAATAGATACATCTTTTCAGTCTTCCTCTGGAGAAGCTGAAAATGAAGTGGAAACATAAGTTCTTTTTCCTGTTTTTCTTTTGTTTCTGTTGTATTTTTTTTAATTTGGGCAGCCAGACCTGTTTAGCTTTTGTCTGGCTGAGGGGGGCTAATAGTGTATTATGTAGAGTCAAGTCAAGGATGTTTGACTTGACTATCTTTCCCTATGATTAGCCGTGTCTCTCTATTACATCTGACCTATAAATAGGTGTCAGAGAGACATTATCCTGTAACGTCTATTTTCAGCAATAAATGAACTCTACTCAAAATATTTTCACTCCTTTGTTGGTACTGATATTCATCTTCTTCATCTGGTCTTACCTCTATTGTTAAAGAGTTAAAGAATTGTAAAATGTGAAATGGACATTATGATCCAGATCAGTACAAAAATGATACTCATATGAAAACGGACTGACTAGGTAATACCAATATATACCTATTACATACCCTTAATTTCTGATCAAGTTGGTTTGCCTGGTTGTTGAGATCATTAACTGAGACAGTAATAAGTTCTTCGTTTCCATCATCGGCACACCATTGAGCAGCACCAGCAGGAATAGCTACAATATCACTTTGGCGAATACGGTGCACCTTTTGATGTTGATCTGCTGTACTTTGTCTACCTTGGTACTCTTCGCTACTACTAGGAGCTATCCTAGATGATTGATCCTGCTCTCTGGTGTGGTATGTTTCAGCACAACCTGGGTAAGATATCCCGAGAATTCTCCTACCTAAACGAGCATACTTGCATCACTTATAAACAAACGAGTAAATTAAGTGTTGTGCGTGTATATTTAAACAGATGCGTCTGTAGTCCAACGGTTAGGAAAACTGCATTCCAAACGTTAGAACCAGGTTCCCGGCAGACGCAATTAATTTTCGCCGACTACCATTTTTATAGTCATTTTTATCCTTAAAATATATACATGCACCTCAATTATGATAAGGATCAGAAATATTTAATTTGTGTAAACATTAACAAACCTTGCTGAATGTAGATTAAACGAGGTGAAGTAAAAAAGTTGGGCAATGAAAGTGAATTGGGTTGAAAGACACTCCTTGTAGCTGCAACTCCAGCTCATTGAAACTAATCCTCGAACTCATTCCAAAGCTCAGTAACACCTGCCTCGGATTCAATCCTCCGAAAAGGTTGACTCGTTGTTAACTGTTGGATTCGACATTGCCGAGCCTCACTCAGACGAGTCTGAGTCTGGGCCTGTCTTGGTATTACCATACATAACATTGGCCCATCAATGAATCGACAATCATCCGACAAATGGAGCTTCATGGCATAGGCAAGAGTAGGCCAATGTGCATGCACCAAGTGACCAATGTGCATGCACCAAGTGACGGTGTGTTGACATGAGTCCGAGAGCATGAGCTTGCCCAGCTCAAGGGATATGCAAGGACTTGACATAGGCTATGAGATGGCCTAAATACTGATCCAAGGCCATGACCAAGGCTTGGACAATATATGCGAAGTTGGTGATGCATTGGTATGCATCACCATTGTCAAAGTACTTAACCAAAGATGCGTGTAACGCTTGGGAGCGAGTTGACAGCAAAAATGTAGGCATAATGGCGTGGCTTCACTCTAGCATATGCGCCCTAAAGAGTGAAGTCCAAGGACAAGTGAGCTGTGAAGCTTAGTGATGCGGTATTGATGCGAAATGGCCCAAGGGGACGGTTACAAGTCAGTTATGGCTTGGTACGTGTGGCCAAAGTATGTAGAAAAGTTGGTACGGTTAAGGAGTAGGTTTGTGGCCTAGATTATGGACGATTAACCATATGGGACAGGTGTAGAGTTGTTGGCCAAGGTTGCTAGGAACTGGTCAGTTACAAGCCACTTTAGTCAGTTATTGATGGCTGCTTTGGATAGATGGCCTGTCCAAAGCCTGTGCATGAATTGTGCACGAGTTGGTCAGTTATTTCCTTGATATATAAGCGAGTTTCAGCTTAGCATAGACAAGGGGAGCGATAGAAAACATAATAGAGAGTAAGTCAGGCTTTCTATTGAGTGGTAGGCATAAAACAAAGTTGTAATCTGTTGGACAAGGCCAGAATGGCCTGTTTTGGTTGTACTTTCCCTTTGAAGCAATAAAAAGAGTTTATTGTGACATACATTGGTGTTCATTGCATTGTTTATCCGTGAATTGATGGTGTGGCAGCAATTTTAAGTAATATGGGTTGCTTATGATCGAGAGAGAACAAGAAAGAAAGAAAAAGACTTCCGTTGCAAAGTTCGTGTTGGGTGTTGCTAATTGTGCTGGCACAATCTTATAAGGCTGAGTACTATTGGGTGAAACTTGATTCACGAGAACCACTAGTATTGCCGGGTCAATCCCTAAGTATGTTGCAGGATTTTCAAGGCCGCAAATTGGGAGTGTGACAGTTCGGGTATCAGAGCGTTTTGGCTCTGTTTTTTATTGTGTTTGGTGCATAGTCGGTGTATTTGTTGGATATACACAAGTATTTCTTTTTCTCTTAAGCTATTTTCCTATGAGCAAGTAAGTGCTACGTTTTATTTCAGAGAAATTGCATTAAAATGGGATCTAATGGTGATTTGATCAACGAAGAACTACCGGGTACGTTTGATCAATTAGAGGAATATGGCATTAACGAAATGGCCATGGAAATGGGTGTGGATGCTATAGATATTCCTGTTAATTCTGAGAAAAAACAAAGGCTAGACTTACTTGAAGGGAGAACGTCAGACTGGTTTGCAACATTTGATGAAAGGGTTGTGAAAAGATGAGGGTACCGAGTACACCACCAATCTTTTATTTTAGTCCACCTATAAGTCAAACCTTGACCGGTTCCTGTAATCTAGAACTCAAGAACAAGATCTCCTTCAGATCTGATTGATTCACACGAGGGAGTCAATACAAGAATCCAATAGACTATGTCAATCAACCAAGTACGATACTTTAATTATAAATGATAGCTCAAATATAATGCGGAAGTAAAGTAAAAAGTACACACAAGATTTTGTTAACGAGGAAACTACAAACTCGTAGAAAAACCCCGGGACCTAGTCCAATTTTGAATACTCTTAAGAATTAAGCCGCCAACACACCTCTCTCAGACTTCGGACTAGCTGGTGTAGACAATATGACCCTAATACGACTATTAGTCACAAAGATTTCCCTTCAGTATTCTTACGCCTCCAACCACAACAAGGTGGTCACGCACATGTACTCCCCTACGCAAAAAGACGTATGTTACTGTCTTACGCAAGAGTTGCCTCACAGCCCGTCGCGAGGACTATCGCTACCCGACCTCCAATCGGACAATTACAACCTTAGTGGACAACAACCAAATAGTGGCAGGTCAAATCGCTAGATGATATCCTTGGTAACTAACAGATATTTCACCGAAGTTGTTTTACACCAAGAGCGAGGATATTGAGTTTACTTAGGCAATAAACACCTCGAGATATTGATCAAGGTTTCAAAACCTAAACTCCAGAAAGAGAAACCTTGTCGTCCCAGTTGGAATCAAGCAGATAGTTGTAGCAAGTACGATATGATATGACCTTGAAGAACGATGTACCTGCAAAGAACAAATCCAATAACAACGATGTTGATTCCACTCAATATCTATAGTTTAGGCACACAAACCGAAAGCGGCTTACTGACAAATCCAGGTTAATAGATAAAGAGTATGTTCTAATCACAACGATCTTGAGTGGCCTTATAGCAGAAGAGAAGGACCATAGAATAAACAAGATCGCAAGGTTTGATAGACGTGATAGAACATAACACAAGTACAATAAAAAGAAGGCTATAAACATAAACTAGTTTCCCGTAAGAGGGACTTCTAGGCTTCTCGATCCCTAGAGAAGACTTTCACGCAATTCTAGAACGAGTGCAAAAGCTCAAAGGTAACTGAAAAGAAAAGCGACAAACACAAGCTTACAATTCCGAAGAAGAGCTTGGCCAGAGGGATAAAGCTTTTAGGAGAGATACCACTCCTATTTATATTGACTAAGGCTTAGCTTTGAAATGAGGCAAACTTAATTTCGGAAATTCCACAAAGCACATTTACATATTAATTCCGAAATTCCCCATTTAGTCTCATAGCATTTAATCAGAACTAATACTCTAGCATTTTACATTTAAGAAAAATATATTCCATAAAGAAAATATATTTCTGAAAGATGTTTAGCCATGAGCAATCAAAGCAAATAATATCTTAAGGTATATTTGGATATTTCTTTTAATTCGAAATATAACGCTTACCAAATATGCTCCCTGGGAAAGAGCTCAATTCGAAAACGTGTCCTTTTGTTTCGAAAATCTCCTTAGATATTGTTACTTCCAAATGTCGTCACCAGCTTTAATAATGTCGACATTACTTCCTTGGTATTGCTGGGCTAACCAGACGAACCTAGATGGAAGTGGGATCTGGTCCAACGTGGTTCAACGTTTCACATAAACGTATCATAACAGACGTGGACAAGCCTTGTGTGTTAAGCTTAAGTGAACACGTAGGTTCAAACATTCCGAATCACGCAAATAGATATACCATTGCAAGTACGGTGCGAGATTCCACGAGTAACTAGCAAAATGCTAAATCTCCTGAATTCTTGATTCCAATATAGATGTCACGTTAATGATATCCAAGAATTCAAATCAAAACATCAAATGAATAATCGAATATTTGATCGAGTAGTAAAATCATACGAAGATTTTAATCACGTACAGTATTGATCAGAAATCATGTGTCTACTTGTTTAAAGCGACTAACCATATTTCTGATGATGACTCAATCTCACTTAGTTGTACATTGAAGATGAACGAATTCAAACTTCAAACCGAGAATATCAAACTCATTATTTCGTTGAAGCACAAATCAAAAAGATAGAGTTTGAACTTCGAAGTTACGTATTATGAGTCAACCATATTATGGTTTCTAAACGTACATCTGTTTTGGCAGAAACCAAATTTAGGTTTCGGGACCTAAAGTTCATTATATGACCAAAACCATATTAAGGTTCCCAAATCAAGTTTCCATATATAGAAACTAAAGCTTGGTTTCAGAATCTAGATTTTGTTTAACAAAACCTTGGTTAAGGTTCGAAACAAGATACACATATTAAATTCTCCACAAATGTTTGATATCGTACTTGAGAGTCCATGTGGTCGAGAACCGTTTCAGCATCACACCTTTTTAGCCTCGACGCACAGGAATATATTTCCTGGTTCACATAAACCTTCAGGAAACCCCAGGGTCTTTTTGACCTTTTAGAACTCACATGGTCAAGACACATTGGCCTCGATTCTCAAGTCACTGTAAGCCAACAAACATAGTTACGAATCTGTGTTTTCACATTGGTCACAATATTTAAGTTTCAGACCAATAGCTTATGAATACGAAAACCAAATTATGGTTTCGAAATCAACGTTTAGTTTTACCAAAACCTACATTGAGGTTTCGAACATTGAAAATTCATAAGTTTAGATACACAAATATGGTTTCGGAATCCAGAAGTGAGATATGGCATACAAGATGTTCATATACAGAATCAAATGAATGATTCAGAACTTCAGTATTCAGAGACAAACCATGACGTAGAATTCGAATCTCAGAACAACATTATTTGGAGTCTACACAACATAAGTGTGAGTCACGATCTCTCTTACATTGGCTCATACAAGTATATGCAATCAATCCGAGAGAGCCAGACTAGGTAAGAAGAGACACAATAATGTGATGGATCAAATCTCATAGTACTACCGAGATAACATTACATTGCTATATCCAACTCGAAAAGCTTTTAGGAAAAACCTTTATATTAACTTAGAGACGGAGAAGAAAAGAAATCTCTAAGCAATATGGAATGTCATAACTACAACACAAATACCGAAAGCGGTGAAGTGGAGTTATCTTAACACACACTGATCACGAGTGATCAAGTCATAACGTAAAGCTCAAGCTGAGAGTTATGTTTATGTCTTTTGTAGCACAAGTGTAAAAGATAATGGAATCGCGTTATTTGGATTCACTAACCTGCTGAATAATGAAGCCGGATGTCTTCGTTTGACCTTCAGTCTTTCTTTAACTTTCAACTAGTGATTCTAAATCCTACCAAAATCTTCCACAACCTAAAGCTAACTCTCTCATGACTTCACCTAATTGTGTGTTGTTTAGCGGTCGAGTTTTGATCACTAAAGTTGACAACTAAGCTTGACATACCAACACTTAGTGAGGTTGACCGAGCCATGCTCTAACATCTCCCCCTTTGTCAATTTTAGTGACAAAAATTGTTTACATAGATGAACGAGAAATTTCAAACCTAAGTTCTACGCTTCGAGTTCTTCTACTTAGCTTGACAGCACACCAATAGTACCTGCAAAATATGTCAGTCTGCAAACAAGATATGTACTATTGAAAAATAATGATAACCAATACACTTACTCCCCCTGAATGTAAGTTCGGATGTCTATCAATCTCCGACGTATTGTTATCACCTGTAGCACAACGCGAAAGTCTACAGTGCTAGTAACATCTAGTGTTACTCCCCCTTAGTTCACACTTTCATTCATTTTTCAATATACGCGCAGGCATTTTTCTCCCCATATGACACTGCTTAATGTCAAAGACCAAGCACCGACCATAGTCAAGCTATTAATATTTCTCCCCTTTTTTTTTCAAAAATAATTGACAAAGGGTCTCGAAAATATCTGGGTACGATATAAATGCTCAAGTTCAGAGAAATCGATTCAATATATAAGAATGATTGCAATCACACGGGTCAACATTTCGACAAGTTACACAATATATATATATATATGATAAGCTCAAGCAACCTGTCAGGAAATATAAAAAGATATAAGCAGATAAAAATTATATTCCCTGTATATTTCACAACCACGCTCCCCTAAAGATATATTCTATTAAGCACAAGTTCACAAAAGAATTCTCCCCCGTTGATTGTCATTCCCTCGGACATGAGAACAACGGAACAGTCTTTGCCAGAGCCGAGTTAGCAAATTCGCGAATTATTCGGCAATAATTCGCGAATAGTCGCGCATTAACGTTTTCCCGCATAAAACTGCGTCTGTTTGAAACCCCGTATAAAAAACGCGTTTATTAAAGCCAAAACGAACTAGATGTGTGACTGTGTCTTTTACGAATTTATAAGAAATGCGGCAAATAAATTCGGTTAAGTGGCCCACTTGTTTTGTAAATTCTTTAAGTTTGTGTGTGGCTTCTCTGTTACTAGCATGATGGGACCATTTTTTTTTTTGATGCAACAACATGATGGGACCATAAAACAGAAAGTTGTCCCCTTTTATTAAACAAT
>JAJJMA010260823.1:0-18502 GCA_023529015.1 Papaver nudicaule | reverse complement strand
TCCACACACGAGTCTTGGTGCAAACCTCGAAATATTGAAGCTCCAGGCCGGTCCGGAGCTCTCTGAGAAGCATACACCAGCCTAAACAGGCCTAAGCGGACCTAATCCCAAGTTCAGGATGGTCTAGCATACCATGGATAAACATGCCATGACTTTAAGTGTGTTGTAGCATAAGCACTCACTCTACGACTAAGGCACAGGCTGCCCAAAGTCGACCTTGGCCAGATGCCAAAGCCAAAAACGCCACATAGCATGGCACAACAAACCATGAAATCACCATGGATCCACGGTGATCATCCTTGGCCAAGAGGCCAAGGCCATGGCGTAAAGCGCCACGAACTCGCTTAGTCTGGCCAAAGGCCAAGACCATAACGAGAAGTATAGCAGCCAACAGACTGGCCTTTGCCAGAAGCCAAGGCCGTGGCACCATGACCCATGGCGCCACAACAAGTGGACCTTGGCCAGAGGCCAAGGCCGTGGCGCCATGACCCATGGCGCCATAACAAGTGGACATTGGCCAGAGGCCAAGGCCATGGCGCCATGACCCATGGCGCCATAACAAGTGGACCTTGGCCAAAAGCCAAGGCCGTGGCGGCATAAGCCATGGCACCACCTTAACTCAACTAACGCCAAAGCGCGTCCAGAATTGGCCTTGGCCAAAAGCCAAGGCCGTGGCGCCATAATCCATGGCGCCACAACAGGTTGACCTTAGCCAAAGGCCAAGGCCGTGGCGCCAAGAGTCATGGCTCCACCGTAACTAGCGCCAAAGCACAATGGCCTTGGCCAAAGACCAAGGCCACTTCCATACTTGTGTCCAGGTGACACTACGCTCATGTTGGTCACGACAATTAGTCGTACAATTCTACCCCACTCGACTCAACTACGCAATATCCGCGTATCACTCACTCGAGACATCAAAACATCACACGGGGGGATAACTTTAGGGGTATTGGTCTGGCGGTCTACGACAGTTGAAAGAAACTGATGGAGATGGTGGACAGTTACAAGAAGATGGCGGGAGTGGGCATGTTCCACACGACTCAGGCAGTTACGGAAACCAACGCATGTCCTCCAGTCTTTCACGACTTCCACCTTCTCTGTCGAGAGATCAGGGTGAGTTCAACCTATAAATAGAGGCTTCCTCTATCTTCCAAGGGAGAAGTATTCGGAACACCTAGAACACACAAACAGAAACAACCGGAACCTCAGAGAAAATACCTGAGAATCAAATACGTTTCTAGCCTTGGAGATTTCCAGTCGACTTCACGACGGAGATCTTGAACTCTCACACCCAAAAACACATCCTCAACCTGATCTCAAGTTTCTTCGCTGTTTCCCTCCCTAGACCAACCTCTATCCTCTCTGTGACCGAAGCAAGGTGGGAACGACCATCCTTGGTTTAGGCTTGCCTTGTTCGATTTTGATCTCCGAGCACTACGAAAGTACCCAGAGACGGTACATTGTTTTTACAGGTAAAAACAGTTGGCTACCACAGTGGGAGATCATTCTCTCGGTTCCAGAGAAACTCGCTCAAAGATGGTTGAACTAAGGACGGGATCAGATACCAAAAACCCCAACTCTTCAACTGACGGTGCTGTAGCCTCCAACGCAGCACCTACCAACCCACCTATATCCAACAATACACTCAACGTATCGTTACCCAAGAAACTTCCCCTTCAACACCTATCATCTCGGCTATACCCAACACCCCAATAACGGAGCAGCAGTTGGCGGAGCTTTGCATCGACGGAATGATTCCCGTATACCGAGCCCTCTTGGAGAACCTCCGCTTCCAGACCTTCTCTGAACTCCATGAAACTGCGAAGAGGTCCGTCACCACTGCACCTGCTTTGTTGGAAAGAACCATCACCCGAACGAGGGGCGAGTCGCCTATGGCCGCACACCGCAATAGCGACAACCAACCGACCCGAGGAGCCCCTCGAGCCTACACCACCTCTTCTTTCCCCAGGAGGCAGCAGCGAGGTCCACCTCTATAATACCCACGCTGAGGGAGAGGACCCAACTACTAAAGCGTGGAGAACTCACTGAAGAAAACAATAGAAGCTTGCACAACGACCGGAAGAGAAAAACGGGAGAATACCTCGCTGAACACCAAGCGCAAGACCCAACGGGGCGAAGCGCGATACCGGAAGGGGACTTGCAACAACGACAAGAAGAAATTGATCCACCAAACGACCTCACGGCAAGCAACTTGGAAAAGCTACTACGAAATCGAGAAAGAGAAGTGGCGCTACCTATCCACACCGAGCACCGTACCCGCATGAAGTACGGAGGAAAGGCCCTGCCACGGAAGGTACGCATCCAAAACGCACTAATTCAGCTCCGGGACCCCAAACAAGAACATGAACCAGGGAGGACCACAACAGCCGGAGATGCGGAGGCAGAAAGCCAATTCAGAGATACCAGACTACCCGTTTCCCATGGAGGATGTACTAGAGTTGCTAAACACTTGGATCCAGGACGGGGTAATCGGACTCCCTTCGACTCAACGCCCTCCTACGGCCGAAGAGGTAGTAAGCCCAAGATCTTCCAAGCCAAGGAGGAGTCCGGGGAATTGCGCCTACGAAACAAGAGTTCACCTTCCCCGAGGAGCCGGTGAACGAGAGAGTGGAGGAGATGATGCGAGACTCTCTGTCTCTTAAAACCACAGCGAAAAGACATGTTCACAACACTCAACACGGTAGTATCAGGAAACGCCTACCTTTCAAGGAAGTCAATGAGCAGACGATGTCCAAACAGGAGCCGAAAACACGAGGACAAGGCTGGGGACTCCTTACGACCACCCACGTGTCTGGTGGTGAATTCTCAAAGACGCTCATCGACCCAGGATCTCCGGTGAACACCGTTCCAGTCAAGACTCTCAGAGTCGCCAACATCCCTCGAAGCAGAGTCGTCCGTGCCCCCGCCATCATCAAAGGTCCTGACGGAGTTGAAGTACGGACTTACGGATGGATCGACCTTCCCGTTGAAATCGCCACAATCCCAACCATAGCGGAGTTCCACATTGTTAAGAGAGTCCTCGAGAGCGACATGATGCTGGGACGCCTATGGATCTACGACAACCAGGACGCTCCCTCTGGAGTTCATGGAGCGTTTTGTACAAAAGAGCAGCAAGGCGCCTGCAGAACCTAGGAGAGTCGATGAGGACCCCCTCGATCAAGAAGGTACTTCGTCCACCCCTCTCTTATTTGATAGCTACATTCACCGAGTCACCGGGGACTCACCACGAGGAAAGCTACTCGAGAGAGAAAAACCCTGGAAAACCGGCAGTAGACATCGGCACAGCCATAAGAATCTCCATCAAAGCCCTTCCGGAGTCTGGAAGTGTACGTGACAAGCTCCGAGGAGAAGGTGAACTCATCCCCTACGACATACCACACGAAGTCTTAGGGACCATCCCAGACTTCAAAGAATATGCAGAACTGTTCAACCTCAAACGAAAGGCGGGGGAGAACGCAGTTACCTATGCTACCACCCTAAAGGAAGAGGAAGTGCCAAGGACACCAACCTTGGAGGAACCAGCCAAGTGTCGAGACGATCGTCCGGAAAGAAGGATCAAGACCCGAGTTGGAGTCTCGGCTCATCTCGAAACTCTAACCATGAAGCCGTCAACAAGTTCACAAGCCAAAGGAACTCCCAGATCTGCTACTAATACGAGCACCGCAGCGATCCCCGTCTAGGATGACGAGATGATCTCTACTCAAGGAGAACCTCAACATGGAGAGAGACACAACTCGGATATGCCACAAAAGACGATTTGAAGAGACCACTCCAGAACCCAGAGGAGGAGACGACGCCAGTTCACCAGCACTGACTAACGTGCCCAGGGTGTAGAGGGCCCCCTTCCCCAAGAAGGGAGCATCGACACCACCGAGTACTGAGGCTCAAAAAATTCTCGGAGCCCCCATTGGCAGAGCCTGCACTTAGTATGACAACCTTACCCGACATTAGAGCTCTGCGAAATGATCCTTGTCTACCGAGCCCTCCATGAAACTGCAAGAGACTTGCCTCGCCTGCACCAGCGCTACCAGAGAGGGCCAAACCCCTAGGAAGCGAAGAGGCTTGTGATGCCGACGACGACGTCAACCTCATCAACAAGCCGTACAACAACAACTTACCTTATGTGAGTACCATCACCGAAGGGAATAAGAGGAAGAGTCCAACTACAGAGGCGACACACCCGGAGCATACGACTTCGAGCTCACTTCGAAGACTTCAGGTGACAGTATGGGTCGAAGAAGATCACAACACAAGCCACGGCGCCAAAAGTATTGAAAGGGGTAAATCAAGCTCATAGTACCCATGGCAACAAAGGACTTACCAACAAACACTGAAGGGACGGACAACTCCATCATCATTAATAGAATGACGACGAGACATGGGACTTCCAGAATCACCACTACAACCAGCCAGGAACTCCAGGGTTTGGACTCTCAAGACAAACCTGAACACAATCATGTCCAACAGTCCAACTATGCTACTCGACCAAGAGAAACCCCCTAGAGAACCAAGAAGAGGAGGTGCATCTCTATCTCGTCCACACCAACCTCCCTATCCAAAGACCCCTCTCTCATGGGATGCTCCTCGTTGAAGGAAGTTCAGACTTCAAACTTCCGAAGCCGCAAGACGATCAACCACAGCCGTCCCTGTCTTGATAGGAAAGGATCCAAGCTGTAAGGATTGAAGAAGCTCGTGATAACAGGAGACCCGTCGACAACCAGACGATAGGGCATCGACACAATACAACTCAAAGGGTCCCAAGCAAGAATGTGGCCCAACCACAAGATGCAGATCTGCAACAACAACCGCGAGGAGTACGAGGACTGAAACCTATACAGGATTCCCAGACTCATCATCTTCGACGAAGTACTAGAGCTACTAGACGCCTGAATAAGGAAGGAGCAACCGGATTACCCCGACCCGATAAGTCTCAACAACTAGAGAGAACACTCTGCCTCTTCGTCTTCGAAAGGCCAGTACACATGTGTCTGCACGAGGGAAGGCGAACTCAACAAGAGGCGCTGATAAGATATCAGAAAACATAGCTGGGGACTCCTCGCCACCGCCACTCTTCACCCCACCAAGTACCGATAGCAATACCGGCTGCCACGACCCAAAAGGAAACGTGAAGTACAGCAGATGCTCCCTTGTCTCTGCCAAAGCGCTTCATCATCATGGTAAGAGCCTACTCGACCAGAGATGTCCATACATCATGGAACTACCCGCTACAGATCTCTCGAAGGAAGGGAGACTCAAGGGAAGAACTCTAATCAACACTATCGCCCACAACCTCAGCGTTAGAGCTACCAACCGAGTACGGTAAACCATATTGTGGAGAAATTATCTTATTTTGGGTCTCCATGGAGTAAACCTACTCTGGAGACAGACAAAGACGTGCTCACGACTACGTACCAAATTCGCTGTACGACAAACTTCACGAAAACAGGCAACGCGGAAGATCAGTAAGAGATCTGAAGGTGAATTTTAGACAACATCTTCCTTCAGGTGTATTACGTTATGTGTAAAATTTTCGTGGCGATCCAATCCGTGGATCAAGAGATATGACGCCAACATTACATCACACCAAAGCAAGTGGACAGAACTTACATACGAAATCAAAACAGTTGCTGCGGAGAGCTCGTGAGGAGTCCTTGGGTAAAATTTATACACAAACTCCATTTTAATGTCTACAACTTTTTGGTAAAATTTCATAAAATAACTCCATGTGGTTTGAGAAATATGGCGTGAACATTGGAGGAAAGAAGAGCTGTCAGAATTTCCTGCGCCAGCAACTTCCGTCGCGAAGAAACCACCGGTTTGAGAAATCCACAAGGGATTTTGGAAAGATTTTCGAAAAAAATCTTTCTATGTATGTCTCCCAACACATACTAAAATTTCGTACCAATCCACCAAAGGGGATTGGGAGATACGACACAAACACTACAGCACACGCGAGACGCGCAATCAGGAATCATGTGCAGAACCACGCCGAGTACTGCGGAAGATATACGAGGAGCCTCGAAGAGATTTTTGGACACAACACTTCCCTGAATGCCTACTACCACGTGTAAAAATTTCGTGGTGATACAACCAGTGAGTCAAGATATATGGCGCAAACATCAGGAGACACGCAAAACGCGAGCTGTCGGAGTTTACAACGAATAGACTATGGTGCAAAGCTCGTAGCACCGGCATCCACGACGCTACCAAGACCATGGAGCCACACCCCGGGGCGCCACATATCATGGAGCCACACCTCATGGCGCCACATCTCATGGAGAAACATCTCATAAGCGTCGATATCCTCTTGGAACTTCACTACACATTAAAGACGGCAAGCCTCTGTAGAGGAGATACCGAGACGGGATGGCACATGCTCTACACCAAAAGCGGAGGGCGCTCAGATCCACACCATGAAAAAAGGATACGATCGACTTCCCCATATCTCTCTACCAACTACTGCAGCCGATTACCACTGGATTGGTCATTGTCTCGTAAAGCATCGACGCTCCACCTCACCCAACGCTACGGATTCAAGTCTGAGCACCAATGGACGCGTGTTGCTGGAAAATACACCACCCCAGCTTGCACCAAAGGCGCTGCTCAAGGAATCAGCTAATTGCATAACCATTCTCCAGATGGAGATAATCAAGGAGAAACAAGGACTTGATCATGACAAGAAGGAGGAAAAGTTCTCTGCTAAAATGGGTAAAACCTCTCCCTTCTTTTCATTTTCTTGGCTAAGACCTAGCCTATGTATGTATTCACATGCATGACACTGGGGACCTCACTAAGCGTAGCGTCCCCTTCTCTAGAAAAGTCACGGCACCGCAAGAGCTTGCGGAGCCACAAAGGTCGTGGCCCATGAAACCTATGGTGCCACGAATAACTTAATGAACGAATAACACCAGCGACAACACGAAAGTGTGATCTCGCATCCATATGGGTTTAGAAACCCTAAGAGCTCCTTAGTCAATTAGAGCCGAGAATCGACCAGAGGATAGGCATGCAGGGGCTGCACCCGGAATGCCCCGAACCTCGGGAACACCATTGTCCCGTTAACCGGAAACCCTATCTTAGCAGCATATATGTACTTACACACGAATTTACTTTTAGTCTATGAGACCCTGTGATAGTATTAGATGGAAAACCTCATACCATTGTCATCACCATCTGAGTGCTTAGCATGAAACATTTATGTTCCACACTAACCAGGGGACTTTCTGTAGATGGTGAAAAATGAGAGAGGGACAAGATTGTCAAAACACTCTCGAAACTATGTCTTATTAAAGGCAATCGCCTATTCAGGCTCATCTCTATGGCTCAGAGTGCAACCCATTCCATGAGCCGAATAAACTCTCTATGAGCTCTCTCTTATAACTCCGGTGGGGAGGGTAATATCATAGAGTAGTACTAATGATGTCACCAACATATTAAACCCATTGATCTGCCCAGAGTCAGGCCACTTAATGATACACGGTGAAGAATCAACAGAGACGCATCCTCGTGGATTTCCTCTTAACAGAGACGCATCCTCGTGGATTTCCTCTTAAAGATGACTCCACACACGAGTCTTGGTGCAAACCTCGGAATATTGAAGCTCCAGGCCGGTCCGGAGCTCTCTGAGAAGCATACACCAGCCTAAACAGGCCTAAGCGGACCTAATCCCAAGTTCAGGATGGTCTAGCATACCATGGATAAACATGCCATGACTTTAAGTGTGTTGTAGCATAAGTACTCACACTACGACTAAGGCACAGGCTGCCCAAAGTCGACCTTGGCCAGATGCCAAAGCCATAAACGCCACATAGCATGGCACAAAAAACCATGAAATCACCATGGATCCACGGTGATCAGCCTTGGCCAAGAGGCCAAGGCCATGGCGTAAAGCGCCACGAACTCGCTTAGTCTGGCCAAAGGCCAAGACCATAACGAGAAGTATAGCAGCCAACAGACTGGCCTTGGCCAGAAGCCAAGGCCGTGGCGCCATGACCCATGGCGCCACAACAAGTGGACCTTGGCCAGAGGCCAAGGCCGTGGCGCCATGACCCATGGCGCCATAACAAGTGGACCTTGGCCAAAAGCCAAGGCCGTGGCGCCATAAGCCATGGCACCACCTTAACTCAACTAACGCCAAAGCGCGTCCAGAATTGGCCTTGGCCAAAAGCCAAGGCCGTGGCGCCATAATCCATGGCGCCACAACAGATTGACCTTGGCCAAAGGCCAAGGCCGTGGCGCCAAGTGTCATGGCGCCACCGTAACTAGCGCCAAAGCACAATGGCCTTGGCCAAAGACCAAGGCCACTTCCATACTTGTGTCCAGGTGACACTACGCTCATGTTGGTCACGACAATTAGTCGTACAACCCTGCTCCACTCGACTCAACTACGCAATATCCGCGTATCACTCACTCGAGACATCAAAACATCACACGGGGGGATAACTTTAGGGGTATTGGTCTGGCGGTCTACGGCAGTTGAAAGAAACTGATGGAGATAGTGGACAGTTACAAGAAGATGGCGGGAGTGGGCATGTTCCACACGACTCAGGCAGTTACGCAAACCAACGCATGTCCTCCACTCCTCCACTCTTCCACGACTTCCACCTTCTCTGTCGAGAGATCAGGGTGAGTTCAACCTATAAATAGAGGCTTCCTCTATCTTCCAAGGGAGAAGTGTTCGGAACACCTAGAACACACAAACAGAAACAACCGGAACCTCAGAGAAAATACCTGAGAATCAAATACGTTTCTAGCCTTGGAGATTTCCAGTCGACTTCACGACGGAGATCTTGAACTCTCACACCCAAAAACACATCCTCAACCTGATCTCAAGTTTCTTCGCTGTTTCCCTCCCTAGACCAACCTCTATCCTCTCTGTGACCGAAGCAAGGTGGGAACGGCCATCCTTGGTTTAGGCTTGCCTTGTTCGACTTTGATCTCCGAGCACTACGAAAGTACCCAGAGACGGTACATTGTTTTTACAGGTAAAAACACAACTGAAAAAGCGGGGATACCGAGATACGCCACAAACTTTTTGTTTTCGTGAACCTAGTTGATTATGGTTGTTTGAACGATCTCACAAATTAATAAACAACAACCTGAGTATAGTTCAGAGAACCGAACCCTAACAAGAACGTAGTTCTCGTAGATCTCATTAGAGATGGATTCACTCAAAGGTTATGAATCAACAAACTTGCAATTACTTCTATTATATAGATCAGAGACAATATAATGCGGAAGGGAAAAGTAATGCAAGACACCAGAATTTTGTTAACGAGGAAACTGCAAACATAGCAGAAAAACCTCGGGACCTCGTCTAGATGTGAACACCCTTAGTATGAACGGTATACAGACGCTAGCCTACTCTCAGACTTCGGACTGGACTGTATCGAGACTGAATTCACCCTACAAGCAATTCAACTACCAATGTTCTCCTACGTCTCTTGGCTCCCGCAGTAGCCTATGTACTTAATTCCCCTAGCTGACGTCCTTTACAGGCCTAGGAGTTGCTCCACTTCCCTTCGTGAAGACTAGCGCTAACCTGCCTCTAACAGGACGCCTAAAAGTATCCAAGTAATTAAACAAGAATACGATTGTGATTTCCTTTACACTTAAAGTCAAGGTTAATGGAAATCGATATGTTGAATAGGGCTTATTGATCTAGCCTAAACAACTTTACCTCCGAACGCGTGACGAACTTAGTATGAAACCTAATTCGTGAATTTGCGTTTGGGATTTTCTAAGGGTTTACGATTCAAGATCTACCTTACGAAGTTTCTATCAAATCTTGGTCGTGATAAGAATGAAAGAATTTAATCTACCCAAGATACAGGATGGAATTTTACTTCCGACCTGGGCTTCACGATCCTCAAGTGAAGTCTTTTCAATAGTAGTAGTCCTAAAAGGACTTTGAGATGACGACCAACCTTTATGCAAGGATACACAGATGTATAGAGGATTGAGATTGTATCTTGCAGAAGGTCGTCTATTTATAGTGATCATCAAGGGAGGCTTTGCTTAAAGTTTAAGGAACCTTGAATAGGGCTCAAGCAAGTTCCGGAACTAGGAAAGTCCATAGCTTGAATACCCATTCTCAATCTTCTAAGAACTTTGGACTAAGCCAAAAGTTAAAGAAGACTCAACCTTGTTCGAAGGTTCGCGACTTCTGGTTCAATGCTTGTTTGGACATCGCTTTGCGACTTCTGGTCCAAATACTTAGTTTGAACATCGCTTGGATTAAGTTGTTGAATTCCATGGGCCAAGACACAACAAGTCCGAGAACTAATTATGTCTAGACCGAAAACTTCAAGATATGAAAGTTGGAAGTTTTCACATGGCTTATGTGAACTCGTTCATGAACGCGTACACAGAGCAGTCCTTAGAGTTCAGGAGAATTCGGGAGAATTCTTGAACTTGTATGTACGCGTTCATACAGACTTAGCTTGTTCTCTGAAATCCCAAAGGTGGTATATGTACATGTACGCGTTCATGAACGCGTTCACCGTTGGGGTTGTTTTTCAAAAGACAACTCAACATACTCTACCTATACAAATTATCACAAGAGTGACAAATGCAAAGGCGAAAATCCTAGAATACCTTCAGATCATATAAACAACATCATAGACTATTGGTATGATAGAAATGGTAAAAACGATACGGAAAGGGAATACCTTTCTAACCTTCAGCGAGGACGTTATGATTTATCAAGTAGTAAGCTTCAGTCTTCGTCTTCATCAGTCATCGTCTTGATTAGCTAGAACTATCCTAGTCCGAGTTGTAGAGTAAACTCAAGGATTGTGTTTTTGTCTCATAAACTTGACAACTGACTTGAGATAGCAATATCAGTGGGTTCAACCGAGCAATGCTCTAACATGCTGAACCTCGTTAATGGTTGTGTTGATAATCATTGCACTTACTTTTATTATAGTTAATCTTGCTTGACGATCATCTACGAGGTGATTCCACGGTTAAAGTCAGTAGCCATCCTGGTTCATAAAAACTAGCGATAATACGTTCAAACCCTTGGACAAATCCCCTATTATTAACGAACAAAGGCCATCAACGACTTGAACAATCGATCTATTAATAATTTTTACTTGTAGTATGATATGGGAAAATTAGTATCAACAGTTTGGCGCTAGAAACAGGGACCAGTCCCTTGTAAGATTTCAAAACAACCAGATTTTAACAAAAACCCCTGTCACTGAGTTTTTTCCTTTTTCTCATCGTTTTTTTATTTTTTGGATACAACCCAGTTGGGAGAATCACAAAAGAAATAATTTCTTATAAAAAAAATCATCAGATTAATTCCTTATTAATAATTCATATTGTAGCTAGGAGAACGAAAGCTAATACTACTTTTTCAGATTTCCCTAGGGGATCAGCTGGGTAGGAAAGCTTTTGTACGACTAAAAGTACGCTCTACCATCGTCTTTTCTTCTCCGTCGTATCAGCAGGAAAAGGAGTGGAGTAGCTCATGGCTAACGAAGGAAGGACATTGGTGACTAGAAGCCGACAGCAACCCGCACTGACACGGAGCAGGTTACAGTCTCTAAGGGCTCGGGGAGAGACCAATCTTGATCTGGAGGACGCAATCAATCTACCAAGAAGTTCACATAGGAGCACGGCATCAGTCCCCAGTGAGCAGGTGGTAAACAGAAACCTTCTGTACGGAATGCCTTTACCAGCAGAAGAGATGGTTGAAGAGGAGAACCCTGGAAACAATCATCTTCAGCACACCCCTGTCGAACATACAGGAAACTCGGTATCGGTCCATACGGCAACCACGTCAGAGGAATCGGAAAATGAAATGGGACCGATCATCAACAACGGAATTAACAATGAAGCCGAAGGAATCAATCAACCACCTTTAACAACGCAGTTGGAAGCCTTGATCCAGGACCAAAGAGAGCAGGACGAGGTTTTACTTGCCTTGACACAGGAAAATCAAGCACTACGGGACAGAGCCGAAGCAAGGGAGCGACAATCACGAGCCCAAAGCTATCAGACCATAGGAGAGGACGAAGTAAATTCAGAGGCGCCACGAAGCTATTCATCACTAAGGAATAAGATTCGGGCTCCACCACCCGTATGCATACCAGGAGGGTATCAAGAAAGAATCAACTTACCACAGAAAGAGGTTCACAACATCCCAAGCCATTCTATTTCGCGGGGAAGATAGTGTCATTCTCAGAGCCACGGGATGCAGTCTCAGCAGCGAGGAGAGATTATAGCCACACCACATATGGGAGAAGTGGTCACTCACCTAAAGGTCGTCATGGACCAATTGGCGGACTTGAAATCTAAGCAAGGAGGATACAAGCTGGAGGAAGCCAAACAGGAAGCCAGGACGACTCCACTATCAGTCAGACTCGAACGGAAGAGAATACCACCGAAGTGTCCACTACCCAATTTTACCTGTTACGGCGGAACTACGAATCCCGCAGCACACTTGAAGTATTATCTTCGGGTATTTGCCTACTGGGATATCGATGACGTAGTATTGTGCCGGTACTTCCCATCCAGCCTTACCTGCATAGCATTGGTGTGGTTTGACAATCTCAAACCAAACTCAATTGACTCCTTTGAGGAGCTATCTGATATCTTCGTGGAGACTTACATGTACAACAAGACTACTAAGGCGGGGCTAGATAGGCTATTTGCATTAGCCATCGGGTCACGAGAAACACTTCAGGCATACACGAAGAGATACAGAAGGTATGCCAAGCTATAGGGAAGGTCAACCCGGAGATCAGCATCAACTGTTACAATTTCGGGTTGGATAGAACGTCTTCTATCTTCGTAGAACTACACGCCCATACACCAGCAACGGAGGGAGAGCTTCGCGTAATTCAATACAAGTATATCCGGCTAGAAGACATCCAGAGGGATAATCCTCGTGCGAAAGACCGAAGTACCCCGCAGAGAACGAATTCGGTAGAAGTCACACCAGAGACTGGGAAACGTTCGGCGGAAAGAGACGTCACGTCAGGATTCGAAAAGAAACCCAGGTATAAAGACGCGAAACCAGGGGACAAATGAAGAAGGAACTACGCGGATATAGTCTATTCCAACTTAACCATGTCCCTCTCGTAAATTCTGAAGAAAGAAGGTGGACGACAGGATTTTCCATATCCATCTACCCGAGGAAAGCAGAGAGATGAATCCAAGAACCATAAAGACTACTGAGAGTACCATCAGACTCGGGGGCACGATACTAACGCATGTAAACATCTGAAGAACACGATTCAAAGGTATATCAACCAAGGAGACTTCAAACAGTATGTTCAGTTACCAGGACAGGCAGCAGTAGCAACAAACGCAGCGGCACAGGAAAAGACGGTACGACTCCCCGAAGGGTACAAGTCACTTAATATGATTACATTCCAGCAAGAGAGCGAACCGTCTCTACCAAGAGATATCTGCAATAGCTTGAGAACAAGGAGGAGGACATCGGAGCACGAAGTATACAAATTGAACTGAAGATTAATCGACGCATGAGAGGACTGGATGGCAACTCCACTCACATTTTATACTAAAGACATCAATCAGGATGTCGAAATGCATAATGATCCCTTAGTGGTTACTCTACCTATCCACGGGTGGAACGTTTCTAAAATATTAATAAATGGAGGAAGTTCGCTCAGCGTACTCTTCTATGAACCCTATCTTCGGATGGGGCTGAAGGATGGACAGATGGATGCATCTACGTGTACGATTTATGGATTCGATGGATCCACGTCAAAGCCAAAGGGAGAAATAGTTTTGCAGTTAGACGAAAGGCCAATGAAGACCATGGCGAGATTCGGCATCGCAGATTCACCCTACAACGCCATCATGGGGAGACTATGGGTGCACCGTTTGAGAGGAACGACGTCAACCTATCATCAGCACCTAAGATTTCCCACGCCATATGGAGAAATGAAAATCAAAGGAGACCAACAAGATGCACGAAGATGTGACGCAGCTGAAGCCAAACACCACGATGAGGTACAAAGAGAACTCAAGAAGAATAAAGGAAAGCGAAAGGAAGAAGAAAAAGAGAAGTGGTACGAGGAATACAACGAGCAAATCAAGGCGGCCAAAGCAGCATCACTACTCTCAGCAGCGATGGTGGCATCAACATCGACTGGGGACAAATAACAATTACAGAATGTTACTCCCATAGGGCCCTCGAAGCAATTATTCTCATCTATCGAGCCAACGAAGAAAGTAAACATCGGAACCGAGGAACGGCCACGAGAAGTAAGTATAGTAACGCTGTTGAAGGAGGATATGGAATTAAAACTGAAAGAGCTGTTGAAAGAGTACTTGGATGTATTTGCATGGATGGTGAACGACATGTTAGGGATAGATCCGCTGGTGGTGGCCCATCACCTACGGATAAACCCGGACACACCACCATTCAAGCAAAGAATAAGGAAGGTAGCTCCTATATACCACGAGGCAGTGGAAAAGGAGCTCCAAAAGTTAATGGACGCCAGATTCATCAGAGAAGTAATGTACCCTACCTGGGTATCAAACATGGTAATAGTGCCGAAGATAGAATCTGCATCGACTTTAGCAATCTCAACAAAGCTTGTCCGAGGGATAGCTATCCTTTGCCAAGCATAGACCAATTGGTCGACGCGACTTCTGGTCACGAACTACTGTCATTCATGGATGGATACTCAGGGTATAATCAGATAGCCCTGGCAGAAGAAGATCAAGAACATACAGCCTTTTTCACTCCGAGAGGGTTATATTGCTATACCAGAATGCCCTTCGGACTGAGAAATACAGGAGACACATATCAAAGACTGGTGGACAAAATATTCAAGCAATGTATTGGAAAAAACTTGGAGGTCTACGTTGATGATATGCTTGTCAAAAGCCTAAAGTCACAAGACTACTTGGCGGACCTCAGGGAGATATTCGAAGCTATGAGGAGCTGCAAAATGAAGGTAAATCCAGAAAAGTGTACCTTCGGAGTAACCTCCGGAAAATTCTTAGGATACTTGGTCACAAAAAAGGGGATCGAGGTCGATCCTGAGAAAGTTAGAGCCGTGGTGGAGATGCCATCACCGAAGAGTTTGAAGGACGTCCAAAGGCTAAGCGGAAGACTAGCGGCGCTGGGGAGATTCATAACCAGATCGTCAGATAGGTGCAAGGATTTCTTCTCAACATTAAAGAAGGATTGTAGGTTCGCGTGGACAGAAGACTGCCATCAGGCTTTTGAGAAGATTAAAGAACACTTGGTACCCTACCGACGTTACAGAGGCCAGAAAAGGACGAGGTATTAACTCTCTATTTGGCGGCTACCAGCAGCGCAATCAGTGCAGTTCTAGTTCGAACGAACAAGAAGGAGGAGATACCCATTTAATACATCAGCAAAACTCTGTACCCAGCTGAAAAGAACTACACGAAGATAGAGCAGATCATCCTGGCACTGGTATTCGCAACGCAGAAACTATGAACCTACTTCAACGCGCACACGGTGAGAGTATTAACAAAGGCACCCATTGGTCAAGTCCTCCAGAACTCAGACAGAGTGGGACGCGTAGCCAAATGGAATGCACAGGTGACGCAATTCAAGATCATATTCGAACCTCGAACGGCGGAGAAGTCACAAGTGCTAGCAGACTTCTTGGCGGATCTACCCCTCAAAGACGAAGAAGAAATAGATGACATACCCGGGGCCGAAGAAGACAAAGAAGATCCTGACGATTTTCTCAAACCAGTCAACTCTCGTAGATGGGAAGTCTTCGTAGATGGATCGTCCAACAAAGAAGGCGCAGGGATAGGAATTGTAATAACAACCCCGACCGGAGACAAGATCCTACATGCATTCAGGTTAGAATTCACAGAATACACGAATAACATCGTGGAGTACGAAGCAGTGATCCACGCACTACGGTTGGTAATTGAGCTAGGCATTACGGACGTCAGGATAACAAGCGACTTACAACTCGTCATCCGGAAAATCGAACTCCAATATCAAACTCTGGATTTATGCATAACCGCATATTTAAAGCTAGCGCAAGAGCTCACAGCGAAGATTGAGAAGGTAACGTACAAGCATATAACGAGGAAGGATAACAGACATGCAGACGCACTGGCATATATATCATCCATGCTACGAGACCCTAAGGTCACATCCATCAAGGTGGGGAGATTTTATGAACCGTCGGTGAATTCGGAGGCCACGACAGAAGAAGCAATGGATGTGGAAGGAGTATCCAGCCCACCAAATACAGAAGGAAACGAGATAGAGGACGATTGGAGAGTACCACTGCACCGATACTTAAGTGACGAATACTGCCCGAAGATCCCAAATACGCAAAGAAGGTCATCTCGAGGGCGGCACGATATCATCTCCGCGAAGGTATTCTCTATAAAGCTACATTCCTAGGGCCATTACTAAGATGCATCACAAAAGAAGAAGGATTGCACATCTTGAAAGACATACACTACGGAGATGCGGGAAACCACAACGGTATGAGGTCTTTGGCGCAGAAAGCTCGATTGCAAGGGTACTACTGGCCGAGCATGAACAGAGACGCATTGGAAATGGCAAGACGATGTATTACTTGCCAACAGTTTGCAAGGAAATTCAAAGCACCAGCAACGGAATTGAACGCGGGATTAAGCCCCTGGCCATTCGCGAAGTGGGGAGTCGACATAGTGGGACCACTGGTAGCAGGGTCTGGCAACCGAAGATTTTTAATAGTCGCCACTGACTACTTCACCAAGTGGATAGAGGCCGCACCCCTCACTCACATCAGAGATCATGATGTATTCAAGTTTCTATTCGAACATATCATTTGCAGGTTTGGGATCCCGACAACCATTGTATCAGATAACGGAGCTCAACTCAGCGGAAAGAACATCGACATGTTGTTCGACGCCTACAAGATTCAAAAGATCAAATCAACACCTACATACCCACAAAGCAACGGACAGGCGAAGTCCACAAACAAAACCATAACTCTGATCCCAAAGAAGAAACTTGACAATTACAAGAGAAAATGGTGTGAACAATTACACAATGTGCTATGGGCATACCGAACAACTCGAAAAGAAGCTACGGGAGAAACACCTTTTATGCTAACATACGGAACCGAAGATGTAATACCTACCAAAGTTATCATCCCAACTACAAACACGGAGGCTTGCGAAAAGAACTTAACCACAAATCTCATCTACGAGAAATTAGATGATCTAGAAGGAAGACGGGAGACCGTACTCCAACGAATGGAAAACTATCAGCGAAGGATTGCCAAAGAATACAACAAAAAGGTAGTTCTTCGAAACTTTATGGTAGGAGAATTCGTAATGAGACAAATACCACCATACCAGAAAAAGACGGAGTGGGGCAAACTAGACCCCGTATGGGAAGGACCATATGTTATCGAAGATGTTGCAGGGAAGGGTTCGTACTATCTCAGAAACATGCAAGGAGACACTTTGCAACACCCGTGGAATGCACGATATATTAAAAAGTACTACCCCTAGGGGAACAAAGAAGTAAGATTTACTATTTCAAAGTTAATTTTCTATCTTATGTTACTATTTCACGAAGGACAGCGCGATATAGCGTATTAATAAATTATTTTTCTTGGAAAGTGACAAATAGCAAAGCAACAACGATGTAAGCGCAACAGAAAAATTGCCAGCAGCCCAAGCGCAACAGAACAATTGCCATGACAGGAGCATACCTGCTGATCACAGGTCATCTCTAGGATCCTCATTAATATGTATGAGGCAAAACGTAAGAATCCCGATGATAGAGATAACTCAAACGTCGCCTCTAGCGGGATTTTTTTTTTCCCCGGGTTAATATCCTAAATCATCCCCTGGCCAGGGATGGTTGAAAGATAAAGCTTAACCCAAGAAGGTTGAAATGCCTGAAAAAGTAGACACTAAGGAGCAGATCTCATGATCAACAATGTTACCATACGGAAATATCCGATTACAAAAAGTTACAGCAACAGAATAAAAAGAAGATAGCAAACTGACAAGGCAAGAAATGGCCAGGAATTCACCCAGCAGGTCAAAATACAGGTGGAAGCAGGGAATTCCGAATAATTTCTTCCATAAGAACGACAACTAAGGGACGTCCATCTTCGGGAAAGCGATACCAGGGAAATGGCACTCGGCTTCGGTAAAAGCTTCGTTAACAGTTATCGCAGCAGAACGGGCATAGGTCAGACTTAACCCCTCGGTTTGAGAAGCAACAGCAGCGGCTACACCCGCATCAAAGTCACAAAGCTGGGATTTCAAGAGAGCATTCTCGGCGGCCATGGTCCTTTCTCGAGCTCTCGATTCTTCGGCGACACGACGATACTCGTCCATCAGCAAGGTAACGACGTTCAGCTCAGATCGTAATTCTGACATTCTATCACTAAAGCAGGTATTTGTGAATCCAAAGGGGGTTCAGGATCTTTCAAAAAGTACGAAGACCAGTCCACGGGCTTCACGACAGCAAAAGACAAGGGGGATA
>JAJJMA010260818.1:0-13780 GCA_023529015.1 Papaver nudicaule | reverse complement strand
TGACCATAACTTCATCCCTATCAGGAAACTTCCAAGTACAAGGAATAAGACTCTTATGAACCAGATTACAAGTAATACCCCAATTATTCAGAAAAACCTGGTTTTTAGAGTTATCAATATCACCCACCTTAATAGTCTCCATCTTCAGCCTGATGTCAGCAATAATGAGGGCACTAACAGTGTCAGCAGAACAAGAATGAGAAGAGTGCAGCCTGTTATTCCTCTCACGCCAAACATGATATAAATAGCTGTTAAAAGCCAACTTCATAATCATACCAACTGCACCAACACCCTTGAAGTTTTCAACACACCAATGGAGTTCAGCATTCCAATCCTCCAGCATCTCTCTAAAAAACCCCATTTTAATCAGCAGACCCTTCCAAATACCAGAAGAGAAAGCACAACTATGAAATAAATGGTTCTCATCCTCATCCTCAGAATGGCAGAGTAAGCAAGAGGCAAATTCAATCACCTTCCACCGTCTCAACTTCCACCTAGTTTTCAGTCTCCTACTACAAGCTAACCAAGCCACAAAAGAATGTCTGGGAATATTACCTTTAAACCAAACAAGCTTGGTCCAGAACACATCAGGATTAGAAGGAGCTATAGCTATATAAGTGTGTTTCATAGAAAAATCACCATACTTACTAGCCTTCCAGATGAGTTTATCCTCCTCATTGCTATCCACCTGAACCTGCTTAATCAAAGGAAGTAAATCTTCTGCATCTCCAACACCATAGGCAGAAAATTGCCATTTATCATCAAGCAAGAAGGAAGCAACAGTCTTGTCACACTCAGGATCCAGAATAGTAAGAGTAACCTCAGTCAGAACATCATACATTCTGCCATCCGGATACCAAAGACCTTTAGTAAAACTGGTATCTTCACCATTACCCAAAATAGTAGTAATAAGCTTTCTTCCGGTGGGTCTACACTCCAAAATCCTCCTCCAACTCCAGGAACAATCCTTAGGGGTTTGCATAGCCCAGAAATCCTTATCTTTAATGAGGTTAGCCTGCACCCATGGAGTCCAAATAGTACGCTTCCCAGAAACCAGATCCCAAATATGACGAAGGTTAGCAGCAATATTGGTAATCTCCAGATTTTTAATGCTAAGCCCACCAGCTTTAATACTAACACAAACTTTCTCCCAACCAACAGGATAATGCCTAGTATCCATATCAGGCCCAGACCAGAGAAATTTCTTAAATATAGAGTTGAGCTCTTTAATAACTTGCTTAGGGAGGATAAAGCAAGAAAACCAAAAATAAACCATACCACATAAAACAGACTTAATGAGTTGAAGTCTTCCAGCATAAGATAGAAATTTGGCCTTCCAGGACTTCACTCTCTTAGTCACTCTATCAATGAGGGGTAAATAATACTTATAGGACAACTTAGTAGAGATAAGAGGCACCCCTAGATATCTAACAGGGAGGGAACCTTCCACACAACCCAAACACTGTAGAATGAGGGCTTTCTCCACAACAGTAAGACTAGAACAAAAGAGAGAGGTTTTCTGAACACTGACCTCCAAACCAGTACAGGCACTGAAAGTATCCAAAGCATTTTTAACAGAATTGGCAGCAACAAGTGTCCCTTTGAAGAAAACCATCAAATCATCAGCAAAGCACAAATGGGTAAGTTTAGTACTCTTGCATTTAGGATGGAACCCAAAGAGACCTTGATTAACTTGAGATTTCAATAAGGCACTAAACACTTCCATCACAATGACAAAAATATAAGGAGAGATAGGACAACCCTGTCTAATACCCCTTTTAGCCCCAAAGAAACCAAAAGGAGCACCATTTATCATGATAGAAAATCTGGCAGAAGAAATACAAAGATGGATCCAATAAATAAACTCACTAGGGAAACCAAATTTCTGAAGAGCAAAAGACACAGCCTCCCAACTAACTGTGTCATAGGCTTTCTTGAGATCAATCTTCAAAGCACACCTAGCAGGCCCTCCAGATTGATGATAGTTCCTTACTAGCTCATGAGCAAGTAAAACATTGTCTTGAATACATCTTCCAGAGATAAAAGCTGACTGGTTAGAGCTAATAATGGACCCCATGATAGTTTTCATTCTCAGAGCCATTATCTTAGTGATGCACTTATAAACAACATTACAACAGGAAATTGGTCTAAAATCAGACACCAAATTTGGATTATCCTTCTTAGCAACAAGAGTGATGAAAGCACTGTTTACCTCCTTGAGAAGCTTCCCTTTCTTGAAGAAATTAGTAACAGCAACAACAAAATCATCACCAACAATCTGCCAAGCAACCTTGAAAAAGTAGCTAGTAAAACCATCAGGTTCAGGGCTCTTAGAAGAGTGAATGGTGGAGAGAGCCAAGACCACTTCATCTCTGGTAACAGGAAGAACCAACTTCACTGCATCTTCAGGGGATAGCACAGCATCAAAAACAATGTCATTATCAATATGCATATCAGCAGAGGGGGAATTGAAAAGCTCCTCATAAAAGGAAATACATTCAGCAGCTATACTTTTATCATCTTTCAGTTTACCACCCTCCCTGGCATCCAAATACAGGATATTATTTCTTGACTTTCTCTCCTTAACTGAGTTATGAAAAAATCTGGTATTTGAATCCCCAACTTCCATCCAATGAACCTTAGAATTTTGCTTAGACAAAGATTCTTCATGTTTAGCCAGAGTAGCAAACTTCTTCACAGCTTCTCTTTCTAACCTCAAAGTAGAAGTACAAAAAGGATTATCTTGAAGTCTAGTTTGCATAACCTCCATATACTTCTCAGCCTCAATAATCTGGTCAGGCAATCTATTAAATTTAGATTTTCTCAGATCAATAAGAGCTTTTTTAACTCTCTTCAGCTTAGTAACCAACTGCATCATTGGATTACCAACCACTTTCTCATTCCAAACTTTCCTAACAACTTCAAGAAAATCAGGATCATCAGCCAAAAAGTTGCAGAATCTGAATGGAGGAGCACCATGAGCCCTACCTTCAAAACAGGTAACCACACTAGGACTATGATCAGAAATGCCAGGAGGAAGAAACTCAGCAGTAGATTCTTGAAATTGCTCAATCCACTCAAAGTTTACCAGCACTCTATCAATCTTCTCCATAATTCTGTCAACTCCTTCTTGATTATTACTCCAAGTATAAAAACAACCAGAGAATCTTAAGTCAAAAATTTGAGATTGCTGAGTACAATCCCAAAAATCAATATAAGAGTTATCATAACCACCTCTACTAACTTTATCCTTCACCTCAAGAATATAGTTAAAATCACCAAACAAAATCCAAGGTTTAACATTACAGGAAGCAAAAGCATTGATCTCCTGCCAAAGCAATCTCCTCACTCTACTATCATTAGCACCATAAACCATAGTAACAACAAAATTTTTATGCTGACCATACAAGACATCCAGAAAAATAGCTTGAGAAGAAGTATGAATAACACTGACTTTCATCACTTCAGTATCCCAGCCAATCCAGATCCTACCACCTTTATCATTATCATAATTATCTATAAATTGCCAAGAAGGCATTATTCTGTTTCTAATTCTACTGCTATTATTAATGGAGACATGAGTCTCAACAAAACCAACTAGAGACAAATTATTCTTCTTAATAAAATTACTACAAGTAACCTGTTTTAAGGGGGCATTTAGACCCCTCACATTCCAACATCCAGCTTTAAACATCATTAGGGGCTGGGTAAATTTTAGACCCCTTAACAGATTTTTTAAAATCTGTACCTCTCAAAGGATTCTTAAGAATATTAGGGACAGCAGTTTTATGAAGAAATGAAGCTTTTATACCTGATGTCCCCTGCTGCTGATTAACCTTGGAAGCATTTTCCACAATCATATTAGTAGAATCAGCTAAAATCCTGTTATGCTCAGGAGGTACATCTTCATTCATGTCAGAATCAATACCACCTTGTAACATCTCAAACTTGTTAGCCAACACTACTGGGGTTTCAACAAATCTAGGCCCCATCAAGCCATGATTTTCTCTAACCTTCTCCCCAGAGCTTTCTCTGCTAGAACTACCACCCACTGTGTCAGAAGCACTAATTTCCATAACATTCACTTCAATCAAATTAAGCTCATCACAATTAATCCCTGCTTCAGCCTCATTCCCAGTACTATTGGACCTAACTCTTTTGACAGACTTCTTTCTCCAAACTTCTCTACTCACCATAGGAGCTTTTAGTTTAGGATCAGCAACCTTTTCCACAACAGGCACATAAGGTTTTTTAACACATTTAACAAGACTATGGACAAAAATACCACAAAAAAAACATCTAGGAGGCTTCCAAGGATAAGTAACAGGAATCTCAATCCTCTGTCCACCATAGATGATAGGAACAGTGGAAGGAAATTCACAATCAACCCCTACCTCAACACTTATTCTAGCATAATTCATCCTTGATCTAAGCTTAGTTTGTTTATCTTGCATAATAGGTTTACCCACAAAGCTAGCTATCAAGCTCAAACCCTTCTTGTTCCACATATGGAGAGGAACTCTGTGAAAATCAACCCAAATAGGAACAGTCTTCAACTCAGCAATCTCTCTTTCCAGTAATGGAGTCCAAGCTCTAACCATAAACAATTGATTTGCTATATAAAAGGTTCTGCTCTCCAGAGCATTAATTCTATCCTCTTCACAATCAAATTCAAAAACAAAGACAACATCTCCATGAATAGTCATCTGCATACCACCCTTCACTTTCCAAATACGTTCAACTGATTTCTTAACCATCATGTACGGGAGTCTAGGTCCAACAAAACATCCAATAACCAACTCACCACACTTCTTAATATCCTCAGTAAAATCCTCAGGGTTTGCAACCATAACCCTCTCACCATCGACCATTGAAGAATCGAAGCTCTCCATTGAATCATCATCCTTAGAATTCAAATCTTTTGAAGCAAATAAATGATTAGACCAATTAACCCCATCAGAAGAGATGGGATTATTCAGTGTAGCCATCAAGAAAACCCTAGAAAGAAATTAGCAAGAAAGAGAGGGAAAAAGATATGGATCGAGAGAGAAAATCACACACTAACTAACACCAATCATTTGAAATAACCTGGAAGAATTAAAGCAACGAAAAAACCTGAAGAAATCCACCAGAAAAGAAAACGAAAAGTTGACCAAGGTCAACGTCGCCCGAAAATCGCCTCTCTCAGACCCTTTGACTTTCTCTCTCCATCGCAAATATATTCTATATGCTGCTGAGTGTTTGGTGTTTCTTTGACGATTGCTCATTTAGTATGTCATTTTTATGACGATTTTCACAAAAATTGCTTGGGAAATAGTTTATTTTATTAAGACTAGTATGTAACTCTTGCCATACTGGCACGGACTTTGGTTTGTTTTTAAACATACTATTGGAGTATTGATTCTTAGATTTTATTTTTTGTTTGGAATCGGTTTTGGTAAAAGAAATAGAAATGTGCATGAGAAAGTAGGCATTTGCCCCTCTTGTATAGAAAAATTATGAAAAGGTCTAAAGGAAAAAGAAATGAAAAAAAAAAAAGGTAACTTAGTCCTTTCACTGTCAACCGGTGAAAAATTTCCTTTCTTTTATTATAGTGAGATAAATTGGCACACGTTACATAAACAAAAGGAAAGCACATTACATCATTTCATTTCAAGTAGGAAAGCACATTACATCATTTCATTTCTAAAGAACACCACCTAGTATGCGTCGTCGCTCAACTCGTACATAATATAACCGGCGATGAATCTTGGAGCACATTTGTCCAACACCTTCAAACACTTCCCGAACATCCATGCACGTTCACCATTAAGAATTTTCATAGGACATTCTCTCTTTCTAGAGTTAATGGCATACATGTGTAGATGGTGAAAAATGAGAGAGGGACAAGATTGTCAAAACACTCTCGAAACCACGCCTTATTAAAGGCAATCGCCTATTCAGGCTCATCTCTATAGCTTAGAGTGCAACCCATTCCATGAGATGGATAAACTCTCTATGAGCTCTCTCTTATAACTCCGGTGGGGAGGGTAATATCATAGTGCAGTACTAATAATCTCACCAACATATTAAACCCATTGATCTGCTTCATGTCGACACCTATCTCGATATCAGAACCAGGTCGCTTAATGGTATACGGTGAAGAGTTAACATAGACGTATCCTCATGGATTTCCTCTTAATACGACTCAACATACGAGTCTTGATGCAAACCTCAGGAATATTGAAGCTCTAGGTCGGTCTAGAGCTCTCTGAGAGGCATACATCAGCCTAAATAGGCTTAAGCAGATCTAATCCCAAGTTCAGGATGGTCTAGCCTAACATGGATAAACACGCCATGACTTCGAGTGTGTCGTAGCATAAGCACGCACACCACGACTAAGGCACAGGTTGCCCCAAAGTCGACCTTGGCCAGATGCCAAAGCCATAAACGCCACATAGCATGGCACCCTGAACCAAGGGCCACCATGGATTCTTAAGAAATTAGCGCGAAAACGCCACAAGATACGCCACAAACAAGCTGGCCTTGGCCAGAAGCCAAGGCCGTGGCGCCATGAATCATGGCGCCACAACAAGTTGGCCTTGGCCAGAGGCCAAGGCCGTGGCACCATAGCTCATGGCGCCATGGAACTAGCGCAAGGCGCTTTAAGACTTGGCCCTGGCGCCACTACGATAACGCTAGCGCAAGGCGCTTTAAAACTTGGCCCTGGCCAAAGGCCAAGGCCGCTACGATGGAACTAGCACAAGGCGCTTTGAAACTTGGCCTTGGCCAAGGGCCAAGGACGTAGCCCCTTGGGCTATGGCGCTATGCACTCCTATACACTTGCGCCCCGTAGGCACTACAATCATATTTGGTCATGCCAATTAGTCATACGACTCTACTTTACTCAATTACGCAATATCCGCGTATCATTCGAGACATCAAAAACATCACATGGGGGGATAACTTTAGGGGTATTGGTCTGGCGGTCTACGGCATTTGAAAGAAATTGATGGAGATAGTGGACAATTACGAGAAGATGGCGCGAGTGGGCATGTTCTACACGACTCAGGCAGTTGCGGAAACCAAGTCATGTCCTCCACTCCCCTACTCTTCCACGACTTCCACTTTCTCTGTCGAGAGATCAGGGTGAGTTCAAAACTATAAATAGAGGCTTCCTCTATCTTCCAAGGCAGAACGGCTAGAACACAGAAACAGAAACAACAAGAATATCAGAGCCTCAGAGAAAACATACCTGAGAATCCAAACACGTTTCTAGCCTTGGAGATTTCTAGTCGACTTCACGACGGAGATCTTGAACTCTTACACCCAAAACACATCCTCAACCTGATCTCAAGTTTCTTCGCTGTTTCCCTCCCTAGACCAACCTCTATCCTCTCTGTGACCGAAGCAAGACGTGAACGGCCATTGACTTAGTTTAGGCTCATCTTGTTCGACTTTGATCTCGAGCACTACGAAAGTACCCAGAGACGGGACATTGTTTTTTACAGGTAAAAACAGTTGGCGACCACAGTGGGAGATCATTCTCTCGATTCCAGAAAGTCACCTTAGAATGTCTGGGCTAGGGATAGGATCTGAAGAACCTCACCCTCACCTCAACACTTCGAACCCTAATAGCCATCACCCGATCAATATCAGCTGCAGAAGAGGCGAGAACCCACCAACACCTCCAACTATAGAGGAATAGCCCGGCGACAGGATGCCCTCGCTAGCCAACAAAGGAACATCACGGCCACCTTGGTGGAGATTACAACCTACCTCAAGTCTCTGGCAGAGGAACCGCCGAACGCCCCTGGAGTCCCAGCAGTGGAAAGGACCATCACGCGAACGAGGGACGAATCGCCTATGGTCGCACACCACAAGAGCGACAACCAACCAGCCCGGGAAGCCTCTAGAGACAACACCACCTTCTCTTTTGGAACCGTCAATGCACGAGAACACATCTCGCGTTTCCTGGAATCTCTGGGGGAATACAGATACAGTCATACCTTGAGGCTTAACGAGTTCCCAAAGTCTCTTATCGGAGGGGCTTACCAATGGTACGCTCATCTCCCACCAAGATCCAAGAGCACCTGGAATGGATTGATGGACGCTTTCTTCAATGAATTTATTTTTGGGGAGGTAACTCTCTCTGATTTAAGTAAAATGCGCCAAAAAGCTGGAGAATGCCCTGACGAGTACGTAAAGAGGTTCAAAGGACAAGCCCTCGGTTGCTGCGACCCAGACATAATGGAGCCACAACTAGTGGAAATTTGCACTGGTACCATGACTCCTATCTACCGTGCTCTCTTAGAAGATCTTCAGTTCCAGACTCTCGCCGAACTCCAGGAGGCAGCAACAAGGTCTACCTCTATAATACCCACGTTGAGAGAGAGGACTCAACTACTGAAGCATGGAGAATTCACTGAAGAAAACAATAGAAGCTTGGACAACGACAGGAAACGAAAAGCGGGAGAATACCTCACTGAACACCAAGTGCGAGACCCAACGGCGCGAAGCGTAATACCGGAAGGGAGACTTGCAACAACAACGAGAAGGAATCGGTCTACCAAACGACCTCACGGCGATGGAGATGGAACAACTGCTAGACTCTTTAGTCCGAGACAAACTCGTAGAGCTACCTAGAGCATCGAGGCCTCCCACTGCTTAAGAGATGAAGCACCCTCATTGTACGAGTAGAAAATATGCATAGGTCCATAAGGTACCATATCCATCAGATGTACTCATACATACAGCAACATTAAACAAGATTCAATGGTGCGAGGACCATAAGAACGATACCCGAAGATAACAGAACAGTAATCAAGGCTAAATGTATAAAAGCAAAGACTAAATGTATAAAGATTTGTATGTATTTCAATGTTGTGATTACATAGAATATAACCCTAAGGAACCAGAGGAGATACAGACCTAATCCCACTCTTGCCGCTTAGGTTCTACCCAAAAAGAATCCACCCTCTACAAAGTTTTCCGAGCTCGCCTTATATAGGCTGAACTTGGGTGGTTTACAGCTAATAAGACAAAAGACTCAATCGTGGTGGTGTCAGTCCTTGTTGAGTAAGGCGGTTTATTCGGTGGCGCTCCGAGGTTGATTCTGGGGCTTCGGTCCCTCGACGTGGTCCGAATCCTTTCCTTCCGGGTCATCACTTCGTCCGCCTGTGGCTTTTCTTCCTCTGGTCTAGTCCGAGGCTTCGCTGCCGGTCCTTTTGGAGTGGTTAGGCTTCTTGGATGCGAGACACGTGTCCCGAGGGGTTTTACCCTCTACAGTTTGCCTCTTTTCTTGTCCAAAGATCGAGGAGGTTTGGAGAAGAAAACCCTTGGCGTTGCGCCTTCTTCGACACGTGTCCTCTTCTCAGTTTCTAACTGACACACGTAACTTCGAGTACTTTTCGAAACCCTCACCTTTCTTTTACCTGTCACCTGCTGCATCGGTTCCATCTTTTTCCTATTTAAATTTGCTTTCTCTCGCCTCTTCTTCCCTCTCTCCTTTCTTTGCTCTTTATTGCTTTCCGAAGTGCTTGAATCTCTTTCTTCTGTATTTTTCCTTAGATCATGGTAAGTTTTCGAAATTTATCTCCATCGTTTAGTTTGATCTTCATTTTTCATTCCTTTTTTAACTTTTCCTTCTGCTGCAGGCTTCTGCCGGTGCTTCTGCAAACGCTTCTTCAGGCGCTTCTCCTGCCAAGGTGTTGCCTTACAAAATGGTGGATCCTCAGAAGATCGGTTGGGAAGAAAGGGCGCGTATTTATGGGTTTGATTCGTCTCTTTTTTCTTGCAAAAGTTTGGGTAAGTGGATTCTATCCCCGGAACTTCTTTCTTCTCAAAAGTGCGGTAGTAGAAGGCTAATCATTTCTGGCGAACAACTCGGCGCCGGTCTTCCTGTTCCCTTGTATAATCCGTCCAATCCTCTTTTCTATGCGATTTACTCCAAAATCAATCCTCCCTGCGGAGTGATGCAATTGAACGGAAACTCTATTCGAGTCATCAGCGAATGGGTCGCTCGCTCGGAAGGTAGGTCGTATTATTATAAGAAGCTTCCCGAGGAACTCAAACATCCTCCCAATTATTGGTCCGCCGATAATTTCTTTAAGTACTACAAGGTGGAGAAATCTTTGCTCAAAGAGAAGGCTCCTTGGAGTGTGAGCTTAAGTAAAATTCCCGATTCTTCTCATGCCCTCGGTGACGTAGATCTTTCGGGATCCAAAACGAATACACTTCTTCGCCATTCTAGCGATGAGGTGTGGTTTTCAAAACCTGTACTCATCGAAGGGCCTGTCCTCTATGGCTATAAGGACAAAGAGGGGAGTATCGAGCGTAAGAAGTTTGAGGATGAGCATAATTTCCCTGTTGTTAATTTCTATAATATTTTCTTCTCCGAGGAGGAGCGTGTCAAGTCTCAAGAAAGGATTGCTCAAGCCAAACTGAAGGTAAGGTGTAGTCGAAATTTCTTTGTTTATTCTTCTTTTTGGATTATTCTTATATGTGCCT
Source organism: Papaver nudicaule (assembly GCA_023529015.1). Taxonomy (NCBI): domain Eukaryota; kingdom Viridiplantae; phylum Streptophyta; class Magnoliopsida; order Ranunculales; family Papaveraceae; genus Papaver; species Papaver nudicaule. Next base: position 3,292 of record JAJJMA010260818.1, on the reverse strand, counting down.
TGTTTTTCAGAAAGCGGAGCAAGCGAAGATGAAAAGACAAAAAGTTTCAGACCAAGGCAATGATTCGAAGAAAAGAAAAAGATCTTCGAAGTCGGTTCCTGCCGGGAAGGGGGAAATTGGTCAGGTGATAAACACTTCCTGCCTCAGCTATGCGATAGGTATGGATATTTGCCTCTGTTTAGAGCCTGATAAATTGACTGCTTGTCAGCAGAGCGATGTATTGACCGGTGATGGTGGCGCTGCGAATTTTACCTTGTATGACCCGAATCAGAAAAGGGGGAAAACTGTGGTTGCGAAGAGGAAAAACACAAAAGTTATTAGTCCTGCAACTGAGGCTGTTACCCAAAGACCAACTGGTCCGACTACCGTTCTTTCGGAAGAGGTGGATGATGAGGAGACCGAAGATGAGAGGTATCCGACTTTGAGGAGATTAAGGAGGGGAGAGAATCTTAGTCATGAAGCAGCTGGGATGCCGAACTCCCAAATTGTGGTACCCTCGCAGGGACGTTCCTCTTCTGCTAGTGGTGCCTCCCATCCTGGTCAACCAGAAATGGATTTGAATGAGTATGGATCCAATATTGGTTCTTCTTTGGGTTTTCCAACGTCAACTGCTGTGAATGCTCCCTCGATCCCTAGTGCCTCTGTTCAGCGACCGTGCTTAGGTCCCAAGACTCAGAATTTTGTGGAGCAGAACCCTCGCCTTAGTTCACATGCTGATGATCTAGCTAATCTTTTGAAAGCGCATTCGAGGGATCCTCAAAATCACCCTTTAGATCCTTCCGTGTCTGGATTTCTTGCCCAAGTTTTTTCCGGCTCTTTGGATAAAAATTTTGTTGCCTCTGCTGTTGCTTATCATCAATCATTCGTAGAAGCTGTGAGCTTATTCTTGGTTGTTTTTGCCCGTATGCACGTTTTTGTATGCTGTTTGTTGATTTTGTTCTTACCTTATTTTCAGCAAAAATATCATGGAAAGTATTTGCTCGATCTCACTTGTGCTCAAGGTCTGGAGATTTCTTGACTTGGCGAGGACAACCAGCTTTTACGACAAGAGAAAAGTAGTCTTATGGAAAATGTGAAGGGGTTGGAAAAACGCCTTGAGATTGCCGCGTCCAAGCGAGATAGCTTTTTACAAGATGTTGATGTTCAAAGAGAGCGAGCTTCGAAACTTGACGAGGAGTTGCGTTTGGCTCGTGGTTTGTGCGAGGAAAAGAATGTCGAGATTTCTGCTTTAAACAAAGAGGTTTTACAACTTAACAACCATATCCAAGGGGAGGCGGAGCGCACTGCTTTGTTTAGCCGTGACCATGGCCGATATCTGTTTAGGAATTTGGGTATGCGACCACCCTATTATTTTGATGGTTTGAAGGATCCTGATGCTTTGCTGGAGTCTGATAAAGATCTTGTTTCGTCCGACGATGTTAAGTTAGTAGTTGCCGAATTGCGAAAAGCGAAGCTTGCAGAGAATTTCCAAGAAGCGAATAACGATGTTGATGATGGGTTAGGGATTGAAGGTGATGAATCTATTAATTTAAAGCAAAAGGAAAGTAATGTTTTTGATCCCCAGGGATTAAGTACAGCTGATGGAATCATCAGTGGGAGGCCGGAAGGTGATGGAAGTGGTGGTGAGAGGCCGAAGATAGACGACGAGCTTTCTGCGATAAGCCGAAGGAGGCAGGTTTCATTGATGCCTCTGATAAGGGTTCTAGAATTGATGTCGAGGTTCAAGATCCAGTGGATGAGTTCAATGTCAGTATGAATTCCGGGGTTTCGTCTTTGTTTATGAAGAATGGTAGCGAGCCTGTGGTTTCGCCCCGAGGGAATCCCTAGGGTATTTTTTGTAATTCCGATGGTACTGTGTGGATGATTTGTAAAATAGGGAGTGTGTTCCCTCTTCCAACTCTTGATTTCCTGCTGCTACTTTTTGTATGCCGGATATCATGTTTGTTTATTTGTTGTTTTTCTCTATCCCTTGATGCTATTCTTGTTCTTTGTTTCCATGGCTTTTGGCTTTGCTGTTTATTTACTCTGGTTTGAAGGCTATTGTTTGTAAATAACTCGTATAGCTTCTCGAGGTGAAACTTCGGGGCTTACTTCGATGTAGGAGAAAGTGACCAAGCTAGTGGGGGCGTACGGATCACCCTTCCCAAAGGCTTTAAGTTACTCGCACTGGTTTCAAGCAAACACTGGCTATTGATAGCGTAGGTATCCGTGTTGCCTTAATACGTTAGGTAGGTACCGAAGATATTTAATTATCTTCCTTGGAGGGTATGGTGGCACCCTAGTTACCTTTGGCCTAAGTAAATGTAGGAACTTGGAACGGATACCCCGTTTCTCAATAATAAAATAACACGATGGGGGAGTGCCGATCAAGGCTGGAGCTTAGACATGACACTTTTCTCTTATCGCGGCATAAAGTTCGACCCCTTCAAATCTTTAACACCCCCCCTTTGAGGCTTGAATTTTTTTAAAAGGGGGTCCCTCAGCTGTGTACTTCGCTGTTGGCTTTGAGAACGAAGTAGCTGCCTCGGGGTTCCATCTTCCTCTATAGGTAGATGTTAATCCCATTTATCGTCCCCTCGACGCCCGAGAGCGTGAAGTCCTCGTGGTCATTTGGTAGTGGGTACGATTGTATCATCAGCTTATATAGCCCTGAATCAAGGTACCCACCGCTAACGGGGTGTCTTGTGGGTAGAGGACCGTGCTATATAACTCGTAGGGCCCTTACGATTTATATGAGCATTAGCTCTGTGCCTGCTAAGCGAGGTCTTTTTGTTTCTGGCGTTATTGCCTTGGCGTTTACAGCCTTTTTTATTCGATGGCGTTTTTTGCCTCGGCGTTTACAGCCGTTTTTATTCGATGGCGTTTTTTGCCTCGGCATTTACAACCTTTTTTTTCTTCGGAGCTTTTTCCTTCGGAGTTTCATCTTGCCAAGTAAGATACTTTACTCATCCTGTCATGAGCCGGAGCTTGATTTCGATTGAAGCTGCATTCAAAGGATGCAATTGTCATTTAATCTTTCCGTGAATCATTGCTTATATGAGGAATCTCTTTCTTGGACGAGGTGCTTTATGTGTTTCCCTGCTGCTGGGGCCTTTGGTTTCTGGCCTGCGTGGGACTCTCGAGTTGTTTTTCAGTCCAGCCCAGATAGGTTCTTGTTTAGATATTCCTGCCTTTGTTCAATTCTCCACTGTTGTTTCGGAGTCTTAGTGGCGGTTATGAAAAAACTGCTCCCTGTTGCCAGGGTGTTGATTGAATCTGTTGCTTGCTTTTCTTGCTGCTTCAGTTATGAATT
>JAJJMA010260791.1:24315-38804 GCA_023529015.1 Papaver nudicaule | reverse complement strand
GGAAATTCCATCGACGTCGATACTATTTCCATCGATGTCGATGGAATTTCCATCGACGATGGTTTTTCCATCTACCAACGGTAATAATTTGAATTTACCATTTTACTATAAAATGCGGTAAACTTGAATTCAAAATTCACACCAAAGTTTTCACTCTCTCTTTAGCTTTCTACCCTCTTCTTCTCTCTTCTACTCTCTTTTAAAAATGGGAGAAAAATCCAAAGTTAATTGGTCCAGAGTTGTGGCAGAAGCTGCCGAACAAAGATACTGCGAGGGATACAAAAAAATAGAGGAATCCAAAAAACAGAGGAGAATTCAAGTTTTGGAAATTAACGAGGTCAAGGTTCCAGCTAGAAAGCAAAAGGCAAGGAAAATCTCAAACCTCAAAATATGAAAGTGCAACCGAAAGGTAACTTGAGAATTATTAAAACTGGAAAAAATCCAGGACAAACATACAAAGAACGTATCGAATGGAAGTTGCTTCAGTTGAAAAAATTCAATAAGGGTTCAAAGATAGTGAGAGAGCAACAAACTGAAGTTCCTGAAGAAGATAAACCAGTGTTTGAAGATGGGCAGAGATTTTTCGCCAAATCTATTTTTATGTATTAGATTCCTATGGAACCTAGAAAACAAGCCCCTTTGTTTAGTTAGTGAAAATATATTATGTAAAATATCTAAGAAATATGATGCTGTAAAAATTCTAAGAAATGCGATGAAGGTTGGAATCCTTTCTATATAAACATAATTTTTTTAAAAAAACAATCAAATCAATCAATATGGGTTCGCAGTTTATGGAATCCGATGATGATCTTGCTCTTATCAATGATTTCGTCTCCGTTCCTGTACCAGGCGCACAAGAGTTTAGGCATGCAAGTTTTGGCCGGCATACGAGTTTTAGCACAAGAGTCAGAATTGCAAGGATCCTGAATGATTGTCGTATACTTGGAAATTATGTGCGTCAAGTTGCCGAAGAACAATGGGGATGGGAGGAAGAACAAGTCGAAGCTTTGGCATCTGCCCTCTATAATGAAGAGCAACCGAGGGTGTTTGCATTATGGCGTTGCTACCGCGTGTTAAGACAAAGTCTACCTGGATTTTTCTAGAACAAACATCACAACCAAATCGTCTTTAATTGTGCGATAGTAATGTAATTGGGGTATTTTTAATAAACGATGTACTCGTCTATTCTATCCATGTAACTGTTGAAAATCCTTGCACTGGAGTCGTTGAATGCGCCCATGAACAAATCCTCATGCACATGCAAAAACATAATAAGTAATGGTACGGGAGAAAACACATGCAATCCTTGTTGTTTTCTCCCCTACCTTTACCTTACTATGTTTTGGCATCAATGCGATTCCCAAAAAACAATCCTTGCACTGAAGTCGTTAAACCGGCCGAACAAATCCTGCACAAGCAAAATCATCACATGACAATGGTAGACGATAAAATTTGCAATGCTTGCTGTTTTATCGTATACCATTGTCATGTAGATGGTTTTGCATCGGTGCAATGCATAATAAAACAAGCCTTATTATGTTCTGGCCTAACACAGTCATTTATCTTGGTAGAGGTCAGCCGCCCGTAGTAGCGGTAGTGCGACCTTTACCAAAGATAAAGGACTGTGTTAGGCCAGAATATAAGGCACTATGTTTGACGAACTCTTCTCATCAACCCACATAACGATTAACAAGAAAAGTTTCCATGACACGGTAATGTCGTTCGTACTTGAATTTCTTTCCTTTAGATCGTTGCCATTCCTTTATAGTCCTGGCGTGATTTTCCTCATCGGTATCTCCCGGAAAATGATGTGCTTTGATCCATCTCCCCAACTGCATAAATTCATGCACTCTTAGGTGTATTTTTCTCCAACGCGACCACAACGTATTCTGATCACGCACGACTTTGGAAGTACGTCTATCTAATTTGAATTCCGCAGTGACAGCAGTCCACAACTCTGGTTCATTTACTTTAACGCGATTACGTTTCATATCGTCCTTGGACGGATAGAAAATCATATAGTTTGTACAAAGACATAAATCTTCATTCCACGTAAACTTAGGACGAGGTTTAGGTGCATCTGGTAATGAATCTAGAGGATTTGCTGGTTTTTTCGGTGCAGTTGTTTTTTTTTATGACGAAGAAGAAGAAGAAGAAATTGTGGAAGATTTGCATCGCTTTGGGTTACCATAGTGTCTAGGAGGAGTGGTATACCATCTCTTAAATGGAGGAGGAGTGAATAAAGGAGGAGGTTTCGATGAAGGTTCAGTGTAGTAGTAGTTATGGACTAATTTTGCCGTTGTGCTTCGAAATTTAGGTGATGCCGGAGGAGTACCGAGTAAAATAAAGTTTGGAGGAGACGATGGTGGAGTTGAATAGGATGTTAGAGCGGCTTGGAAAGATGATGGATTTGACATTACGAAAAAAATTGATTTATCAGATGAAATCGAGAGCAAACTAGAGAAATATCGAACTAAATTGTCAGTGAATGAAGTGAAGATCAAGTTTGAGTTTATATACGATTGGAGCGTGAAATATAGGCCGTTGGATGAACCTAATCTCCTCGATGGAAATTCCATCGTCGATAGAAAATCTATCGACCTCGACAGAAATTGTGTCGACCTCGACACTTTTTGTATCGTCGATGGAATTTCCATCGATAGATACTAATTCCATCTGACGTTGCAAAGTTGCAAATTTGCAACTTTGCAACGTCAAAACCCCTGTTTGCTAGGTCCATAGCCAGCGAAAACACCCTTAATTTGGGTTTTTGGTGTCCCATAGGAAGGGGTCTTAGGCAGGAAAATTACAGGATAAAAGATCATCCCTTTAACATATTTAAATTAGAGCCTGGGATGTCTTCACAGTACAAAAAAGATCGTCTATCTTTTCTAGCTTTCTTAGCTAACCGATCAGCCATAACATTTTGACATCGCTTGACATATATACACTGCCATCTGGGGATATAGTTAAGTAGATGCCTAATTTCAAGAATTAGACCTTGATTCTCCCAGGAGACCAAAAAAGAGGCAGTATTTAGACTATTTACAATATTTGTATTGTCTAACTCGAAGATTACATTTGTGAGTTTCAACTGAGCAGCCCAAGATACAGCTTCTTTTAGGGCGAAGCATTCTCCTTCTTCGGCATTCAATCCTCCATTGATGAAGTATCCCCGGATGCCTCTGCATTCACCTGTATAATCATGAAGAATTAGTCCAAGGCCAGTGTCTCGTTTGAACGAGGCATCTGTATTAAACTTGTAGAAACCAAGTGGCGGCAATTTCCAATCATGTGCAGGATTGAGTTCAGAAACATTAGATGTAGGTTTTTTATGCGACAAACATTCAGTAAGCATTACTCTAATGTAATCAGCAGCTATTGCTGGGTGTATGCTCTTATTTTGATACATTTTCCAACACCTACATTTCCATATCTGCCATGCCGTAAGCATCATTTTAATGGTGCTGTAAGTATTTGATTCTGCATCTTTTTTATTGTCTTCAAACCACTGTAAAATCCAACTTAAAGTGTCAGTACTAGATGCTTGTAAAGTAGCCACATTTATTCCCATGGATATCCACACAGCTCTTGCAAAGTGACAATGTATCAGAAGATGATTGATATCTTCTAATTCTGCATTGCACATTACACAATGCAGTTCTATACCTTGCTTATACTGTCCTATTCTGCTTCTAGTTGGGACTATTTTACGAAGACATTTCCAAACAAATATCTTCACTTTATGTGGTACCTGAGTAGACCAAAGTTTTTTCCAGATTGAAGCCTGTATATTTGATTGTTGGGAGACTGAATTGGAAGATGCAGTAAGTGCTTTATAAGCTGACTTGACTGTAAATTCACAGTTTTATTCGGCATCCAAACAAGCATATCTTCACCTTGTTCTGGTATATACATGTTTAGTATAAGCTTAGCTGTGTGAGAATCAAATAGTTTACCAATTAGTTATGCATTCCACTGATGACTGCTTGGAAGCATTAAATCAGAAACAAAAACATATCTAGCAGGTTCTGAGAATGTAGGATTGGGAGTTGGTGGCCTGTTCAAACCCCTAACCCATTTGTCGCACCAAATGAGGATTTTATTTCCTTTCCTAACTGCCCAAAAATGATGTTCCTGCACAATCTTAAGACCCTTTTCTATACCTCTCCATACCCAAGAACAATTTTGACGCTTGTCCTGAATGTGAAGAAATTCTCCATATGGGAAATACTTAGCCTTTAATATCTGAACCCAGAGGTGATCAGATTCAATGGAGATTCTCCAGGCTAGTTTGGCAATCAAAGCTTGATTATATTTTTTCAGATTTCGAAAACCTAAGCCACCTTGAGCTTTGGGTTTACAAAATGAATCCCATGCAGCAAAGTGAATACCTCCATTAGTACGATGACCCCACCAGAATTTACGTTGTAAGGTGTTTAACTGTCTTATTGTTCCTTGAGGCAGCTTGAAGGTACTCATGTAGTGTGATGGAATGGAGTTTAAGACTGATTTAACCATAGTGGTTCTACCCGCCTGGTTAATAATTTTTGACTGCCAACCATTTAGTCTATTGTTGAAGTTACTTGTGATGCCTTGAAATGAATCAATTTTTGATCTTCCCAACAATAAGGGTAAGCCCAAATACTTATCTGAAGCACTAAGTTGTTGCACTCCAAGTGTATTTAGTAACTGATTCTTTTGTTGAGATGTCAAGGATCCTGAAATGAAGGCAGCAGACTTATTAAGGTTAATCATTTGGCCTGAAAGACGACCAAATTTCTGCAGAATAAGGTGAATATTACTTATATTTTTATCATCCGCGTCGAAGAATAGTAAGCAATCATCAGCGAATAAAAGATGGTTCACTGACGGTGCCTTTGGAGCAGCCCGAATGCCATTTATAAGATTATGTTGCTCAGCCATTGCTAATTCCCTTGACAGGTATTCCATGGAGAGAATGAACAAATAGGGGGATAATGGATCCCCCTGTCGTATTCCTCGCGATGGAAGGTAAGGGTCTCCTACATCACCATTTAGGATAATAGAAATAGAAGATGTTGAAATACACTCGTAGATCAGTTGGCACCATTCTTCACAAAACCCAAGACTCTTCATCATCTTTAACAAGAAGTCCCACTCTAGTCTGTCAAATGCCTTCGACATGTCTAGCTTTAAGGCAATATAACCCGTTTTCCTGCGAGATTTCTTCATTGTATGTATGATCTCGTGGGCTATGATGATATTATCATTTATCATTCTTTTCGGGACATACGCAGCTTGACATGGTGATACTAGTTTATCTATAATGGGTTTCATTCTAGATACTAGTATTTTTGATATAATCTTATAACTATTGTTGCATAAACCTATTGGACGGTAATCTGATGGTGTTCCCGGGTGCTTGTTCTTAGGTATCAGACGAAGATTGGTTTTGTTAATATGCTTTGGCAGCTTTCTAGTTGAAAAGAAAGATTGAACCATATGTATGATATCATCCCCAACTGTTGCCCATTGAGTTTGGAAGAAGCCAGACGGATACCCATCCGGTCCTGGTGCATTCCAAGGTGCTAAACTTTTAACTGCAGAGTAGATCTCATCAGGACCAGGGATACTAATTAGAGCTTCATTCTCTTCATGAGTAAGAACTGGATGGATGTTCTGAAAATCTGAATCTAGTAGTACTGGTGAAGTAGTTGTAGCAATACTACTGAAATGAGTTTTCAGAAGAGCAGATAAAGCTTGTTTACCATGATGCCAGTCTCCCTTATAATCTTGTAAAGCAACTATATTGTTTACAGACCTCCTTCTATTTGCATTGGCATGAAAAAGAGCCGTATTATTATCTGCCTCGAGAAGCCAGTTTTTCGGAGCTTTTTGTTGCCAATATTCTTTTTCTATTTTTTGCCAGTGATTTAAATCAGTGATGACTTGTTGAATACAATCACTATTATGAGCACTATAAGGCTGTGACTGAAGCCTAGCTAACTCCTCCTGAAGACAGGAAATGTGAGATTGTATATGACCAAAATGGCGAGTTTTCCACTGTGATAAATAACGTCTAGTGAGTTGAAGTTTCCTCCCAACCACATACCCTGGAGATCCTTTTATAGACTGCTTCCAACATAGTGCTATGTGTTGTGCACATGTTGCATCTTGAAGCCAGCATTTATAGAACTTCCACGAATAGTGTATTTGTTGAGTTTCAGCTTCAGTTACTAACATTATTGGCCTATGATCTGAGCCAAGAAATGGAAGATGCAAAAGCTTGGAATCTGGATGTTGACCATGCCAGTAGGAGTTAGTTAGAGCAAGATCAATTCTGGCCCTCCTGCTTCCTTTACCATCAGTTTTACATGTCCATGTGTGATGTTGCCCTACATATCCTAGATCAGCTAGCCCTGCAGCACTTATAGTGCTGTTAGTCCATTTATCTATGTAAGATAAATCAGACATAGAACTAGTGTTGCTCATGTGCACATTTAAATCCCCAATAACTACCCAAGCTTGAAAAACATTTTCACCTAGTTCTTTAATGAACTCCCATTGCTTCTTTTTAAAATCCGTATAAGTGGAGCCATATAAACATGTAAGAAGCCATTCAGATTGTGATGGATTGGAGGTGACTAAAACATGAATCATATTATCTTGAATGCTAACTATATCACAGGGAAATCCATCTTCCCACAAAAGAATTAGACCTCCTGCTTTACCGTGTTTACTAACATATGTTGAATTAGGATAATTATAACATTGAGTAAGTTGTTTAGCTCTGTCTGTATCCACTTTTGTCTCCATAAGAAACACTATGTCTGGATTATGCTTTGCTATTAAACTCTTGAGATGTTCTCTAGTATTGGGTTTAGATAAACCCTGTACATTCCAAGATAAGACCTTCATACTACTTAACCAATTGTAAAGCTGTTGGTAATCAACACTATATAACAGATGATTATCTATGTAAATTTGCCGTACCTGTGCACCAGATTGAAGAGAGTTGCCATGGAATTTTTTGAAATGGTTTTGCTGCTTCACGTTCTGCTGATCCAACGAACTTTCAGATTCTTGAATGAGCAATTGTTGTTGGGAATAAATGGGGAAGACATTTATATTCGTAATTTGATGGAATTGGTTTTGAACCGTAGTTGTATCCGTTTCCGTACCTTGAGCAAAACTCGACCCACTACCCGACCCAGAAACATAGTAGTGGCCCGGATCCGTTTGGTAAGGGTCTGTACTCGTCTAGAAAATTCCACCGAAGAACCTGGAAGATTTGTATTTGTTTTTCAGCCGTGATACACTGACCGTGGGCTATTAGCCCACGGTCCGTCCCTCCTCCAACTGTAGACTGGTGGAGGAGGGACGGACCGGTCAATTAATCAATTTCGTTTGTTTTTCCGAACTCATTCTTCCTTATCCTTTTAGCATGTCTGACAGGTGGTTTAATTGTGTCTGTGCCACGTGACACACTGAACTGGATCGGACCATCTTGGTTACAACTCACCGCTGCATCCGATTCATTGTGCTGGATCGGTTGAGTTCGTTGAGCTTGCTGTAATGGTGGAGAATTTGCAGCAACAGTTCGAGCTTGTGATGCATCCATATTCTTTAATAGGACTGTGTGTTGCTTAGATATTCCTGTACAATAAAAGATGAAGACGGTATAAAAGACCCAAAAGAAGATCTGCATATTGATTAAACAACAAGTGAATCCAATCGAAAATGTGTTCCTTAACCGAAAAGATTTAAACACCGTAGGTGCTGTAAAAGGTATAATTTGGATCAGGGTATCAAGGATTAGATATTGGTTATAGGCAAAACCACTCTATAACCACAGCATCTCTCAATTTCTGGTGCAAAGGTATCTAGCAAAAAGATTGGAAAAAGCACATGATAAAGATTAAATCCTGATAAAGAGATTAGAGAGTAGAATAAGATCAAGATATATGAAATTCCTGGGTTATATGATTGATGTTGGTTAATTTCTGATGTTGGGTTATCAAGTCAAAGTAGACGTAGTTCCGATATAGATGAATAATCTCCCGTCAAATTGTGTCTGTTTGATGATTTCATCTGTAGGTGGGGAAAGTTCAAGTAATCTCATCTAATCTGCTGTCTCTTTGCAGTCTCAAAGATTCGCTTGATTTCGAAAACTCTAGATGTAGTCTTAACAGTGTCGTAGAGATTTTGTAGAGCTATAGATCCGACGGTGTAGAGCGAAAAGAGTTAATCTAATGGTGGACCCCCTATAGATCTGAGGGTGGTGGTGGTGCCACGTCACGCTCTACAACACTATTACTCTCTACCTCTCTACACCAAGGGGCTCCGTTTCCTATTGGTGTGTATTTTTTGTGTGGGGTCACAAACTGATAGAGTTGAGATAACGGGTCATAGGAGCACCATTCGGGTCACACAACAATTTTTAGGCAGTGAAAAAAAAAAAAACAATTTTTAGGCAATGAAGCAGATTTTGAGTCACTATGTGAATCTGTATCATGCGAATGTGGGACTAATATTTTGGTCTGGTGACTCTGGTAGATTTTGGATCAAAATGACAAGATTTTGAGCTATGATGTAGATTTTAGCGCCGACAAACTGAGTTTTATAGGTACCAATTTCGAGTGACAGTGGGAAAATTTGGGCTACAATGCAATTTTGGGTCGCAAATAGTCTTTTAAGTAAGAAAAACAATAACTGTCACAATGCAGTTTGGTCAACTAAATAAATTCTAGATCACAGCTTGGTATTTTATGTCACAATATAGATTTTAGTTCATTAGGATTAATTTAGTGTCGCGAGCCAGATTTTATGCCAATTTTAGGTCATGTGAAACCAATTTGGGTCCCAAAGGATGAAGAAGCCGACCGGAATTCCCAAATCAATGTTACTGGAGACTGGTTCTATGCACTGCCTGGAGGTTCGGTTGCTGACTGTTCTGGAGCCGAATGAGGCGGCTTTTGGGAAGGCATACCATCGATTGTTAGCAAGCGAGTTATCGATATTCCACCAGAACTTCACTGCCCAATGTGTAAAGATGTAATGAGATTTGCTGTGCTTACAAGTAAGTTCTGTTTTCAAAGTTTCTGTGATGGATGTATTAGAGGCAACATCATGTCAAAATCCATGTGTATATGTGGGGAGTGAGGAATACTTGTGGATGATCTCATACCTAATAAAACAATTAGGGACACCATCGACCGCTATATCGAGTCAGGTAATACAAGTTCTGGAAATACGAAAAGTACAATTACTACCGAACCCAAAATCCCATCACCTACTCATCTTGCGCTTCAAATGTAGGAAAAAGGCCATCATGTCCTATTGGGTTGCTGCAGCAGGCACTTGAAAAGGGACAGTCTGGACCAAGTCTTGATTATCTGAAGATGAAGTCGAATCAACGAGTAGCAAGGTGCAAAACAGTGTTGCATTGGAGTAAGAAGAAGTGCAACAGAAGGACCAGAAAGCCATCTTCGCTGTTGATGGCAAGCCGCTTTCAGATGACGACCTGTTTTGAGGAACATCTCAAGCTATTGGAGCCGATCATTGTATGATGCCTTTTGGCACTTCAGCCTATAACAACCCATATTGGAGTGATATGCAGAGCGGAATGGGTGGATGCATGGCTCCCTATATTGGTTACATGGGTTATGCAGCTGGTCCTTATGGAGGAATGTTCGCTCAAAATCAAAACCCCTTTGGTGGTGCTCCAGGGTATGAACTGCCATGTGCTGTATCTCAGACGAAAAAAGAGGAGCAGAGTTGCACCATATTGTGGGAGTGATTGGAGTCATGACGATGAAGAGAGGAATTATAAGAGGAAACAATCATGGTACAGGTCTTCTTTTTCGTGTTGCACCAAGTAAAAGACAAAGCTGTTCAGCATGTTGCAAATGCAGAGAAAATGTAGAAATCTAGCAGTCTTTGTTTCTGTCTTGTATGTACATGATTTTCATATTACATTTCAATGAAATGAATGATTTTTGTTTAACCAAATCAAATTTTAAGTATGCTGTTAATTTGTTTTTCTACCAGTTTACATGTCCAAAATTCAAACCATAAATTGATGTTCAGAAATCAGACACTATACTTAAACTAGTTAGATTTGTCACATTAGACAGACAAAACCTAAATGTGATACTGCTCCAAATTTCAGACAGACAAAAAAAGAGCTTCAAAAGTTCAAATCTTAATCATCAAAGCAAAAACACAAACAAACAAGCTCTATAAGTAGAACATGCCTTAGAATTTTAAAAACTAGTTCTCAGCTAAACAACACTGAGAAGCATAATGTGATACACAACTATTACTGTTGGGTACGCATCCCACCTTCGACAACTCTTAATTACAGGCGACTGCATGTGCTACAACCACAATCATGCTTAGCATTCAATCTGTTTAATCTAACTTTAGAAGCTAAGCATGATTGTGGTTACTAGAAAGGCTCCAGCACCACCGAATTGAAGCTTAGACCCCGAGGAAGTGGGTGACATGCTCCCTGTCCCATCACGGCTGTTGCCACCAAAAATACAGGTACCATGGCCTGTTACACAAAGAAGATTGACATCATTTTAGTTTTTTTGTTTTTGAGCGGTAAACAGCAAGTAAACTTAAGAATATTAACATATCAGTAAGAATCTCACTGGGATTTGTTGTGGTTATAGTTGCAACTCCTTTGAAGTCGCAAGTACCAGGACCCATTTTGTTCTCATGGTAATAAGCATCAAATGCATAAGACGCATGGGCTGCAATGGTGTCTGGCTCATGACATGGCTCCCCCTGCACCAAAGCTGAGCAATTCACTTTTCCTTGACCACATGCAAAATCCAGTGCAGCAAGCAACAGCTTCTCATCAGCACCATCTCTTGCAATGCAAAATGTCAGATCTTTTGCCGCATCATGCGCCAATAGAGATCCTGAAGCTGTTAAGTTCAAGATATATGTGGGCACTCCATTTTTATCGAAAAGCCCCCAGTTCTCAGAACCTGACCCCCCTTGTCTCACGTCTTCGTTATATAGTTCATATATGTAAGTACTGACCGCCACACCTGGGTGGTTTGGAGTCCCGGCATTGCTGAGAACATGTCTGATCAGGTTGCTGTTGTATGCATTCGCAGAATTAACATTGGCATCTGGCTCAGATGCGTCACCTTTAGAGGGCCAGCCAGATTCCATCACCACAATAGGAACATCAGTAATATTCAGGTTACCAATTGCGTAATAAGCTGCATCGATCACAGCGTCGAACACATTTGTGTACTGGAGATGAGTGTTGGAATCTACATGTTCTTCATTTTTGGGTAAGGGACCGAAAAGTGCATAAGCTAACGAAATAACGTCATTTGATTGCACGTAGTCGAAGTAGGGGTATACATTCAACATTACGTACGATTGTGTTTGCTGCAGGAATTTGAGCATTGGAACTAAAACTGGATCCCAAGAATGTTCAAAGAAAGCTCGAGAAGGTGGAAATGAATCAAGAATTATCGAAGAAGGGAGTGGTGTCGAAACTTTAATCTGCTCCATACTAAATTCCACTAAGGCAGAGTGTAAATATTCGAGCGCACTGACAAGGAATGGTGCAGCATCTGGAAGTACTGTTAGGATATCAGATCCAACAGCTATTGCTGTTATGTTTGTCGCTGGATAATGAAGAGCAACACAGCGGGAAATCCAATTCCTTGCTATAATCTTCGATTGACCTATACCAACAACCTGATCATTTGGTACTGAAACAATCACCTCTATTCCTGTGTTAGCAAGCGCAAGAAGCATCTTGCTATCGCAGTGGTATAGTCTCACATGGTGTATTTGCTGAACCTTAAGGAGTTGAACTGCTGCCTTTGGTTCTGGTATGTTAGAAACAGCTGTTCCAATGTTTACTCCGACGAAAGCACCTACAGGCCAAAAAAAACATAATCAGAATTTTGTTGGATAACTCAATTTCCATTCGTACATGAATTATTTCCTACAAATCCAATGTAACAGAACTGGAAACAACACTCAACTCATCACACAATAAAGCCCTAAAAGTAAAAATCATACCCCATTTCTGATAATCCGTAAGAACTGAAATGTAAAAGCTGCAATAGGATGCAGTGAAAAGTACCGAATCCCCAAATTGTAAACAAAAAAAAAAAAAAAAAAAAAAAATTCAAGGATCATCATGTTATAACACCAGACACAAATGGGTAGAGAAACTTGGCATGGTATACACAACTTGCATAACTTCTTACAGAGTCCAACCTAACCTAAACCACGGTCCAATTGAGCCAATTGAACCTACAAACTAACAGTCTTGGTTAACCACTCAACAGTCAAGAATTTCCTTTTTTGGAAAGTGCTAAAAAAAATTCAATCTAAAAACTATCAGGATTTTCATCACAAACAGATAGCCATAGCTTATAACCCCAAAAGCATTGAGGATTTTCATCACAAACTATCAGGATTTTCATCAAATGTAACCTTACCTTCACCGGCACTAAGAATTGGTAGTGCTGCAAACAGCATTAACAAAAGCATTAACCCCATTTCAAGAAGATGAAGAAGAATTTTTTCCTGAAGATGTAAAAATGCTAAAATTTCCAAAACTCGGTTTTAAATCTTATCTTCCGAGTTTAAGCAATGAGTTAAGGATCTGAAATCCAAAATGCTGTATATAACAAGATGAGATCACCTCATATGCTTTCAAGGACTGATCAGACGACCCTTTCCTGTCATTACCAGTATTAAACTCAGACAGATAACCGTAGTAATCAACTTTTGCTGCACCACCACCACCACAAGAAACCATTAAATGATCCCTTGTTTTCTTTTATCATTTTGGTCATGGGCTCATTGTAAAATGCTCTGAGATTCCTTCTAAATTTGGAATAAGATGTTAATGTGACATGATTTGATTACCGAAGGAAAAGTAACATTTTGTGTTTGAATTAACTGATCAAAAATTTGAAAGAAATTATTAAACAAACTAGTAATGAGCGATTGTGCTATTAAGCTCTGTTTCTCTAGTCATACGGAAATCTAATGAAGCGGTGAAGGATAAGCTGATACTGCAGTGAAGGCTAAGTATGTCCGAATCTTATTTTGTATTTTCCCTCTTGTTCTCGCGTGCACCATCATGTGACTTTTATTATTGTATTTGTGTGTATTGCACGTGTCTGCTAATGACGTTAGTTTAGTCTGGTTATCACTAGTGATCACTTCTGTGAGTTTGTTTTACTTTCTTATTCATGTATTGTAATTCATTTTTTTCATCACCAGTTCCATGTTAATCATTGAAGTGGTACTTGTCAAGATTAAATATGCCAAACATCAAGTTACCGAAGTTCTACTGTACAAATACAAACACAAACACAAACACAACTGTGCGAATACAACATTCTACCCTTTGCCCCTGAATTTTATCAACACTGCTAGATCGTTCAGCTACGGTGTTTTCCTCGTCAAAAATGTTCAGTAACCCACTGAGAGAGAGGGAGGAAAAAGACCCATAATCCATAAAACTGCACCCCCTATTTTTTTAGGGTGGCGGGTTAGTGGTCCTACCTACCTTCCCCTCTCTCGGCAGTCCCATCTCATGGTGATACTATATCATTTATGGTTCCTCTTTCATCTTTTATTACAGCGTCATTAAGCTGACGTGAAATTGAACACAAACCAAGAAAAGGAAAGACCAGCACAGTCTACTAGTGCATTTTTTAGCTCAATGTAATCAGCAATGTAATTGCAGAAACAGCCCCAGTAACATGAGTCACATGACAAATTACACGAAACTCTTAGGACTTGGATGAATAGTCTGATAGAACAGCCACAGAACCAAATGTGTCAGTATCAATTTATAATTCATGGATACAAGTTATAAGATCTTCCCAGATATCTAAAAGACCATATATACAGCATATACTTGTGCAGAGTCGGACAAGTAAAAATATGAACTAATCAAATTGAGAGGGCTGAAGTACACTCCTAATCTTCAGGTTCAAGAATTTCTATCTCAGGGCAGCCAACCTCTTCTCCAGATCGTCCACACTCGAACTGCCCATCGTGCAATGGTACAGAAAAACGATATCAAAACAAAAGAGATCGGATCCACAAAAGATGATGAAAGGCTGATTTGGGGGCCGGAGAAAATGATAGGGGGACCGGGATTTTTATCCCTATCCTAGAGTGTGTTATAAGGGGTGTCAAAATGATATGAAAAGTCTAAGTTACCCTTTTAAATTAAGGATTAACAAAAACCTTTATCTTCTTCTTCATCGTCTTCTTCATCGTCTCATCGTCTCCTCCATCGTCTCATCGTCTCCTCCCGTTGTTTAATTTTGTCTATGATTAAGTTTTTATGCTTTGATTCCTCTTTTGAATGGTTAAAAATGATATTTCAGAGTGATTTTCGGCTGGATAAAACCCTAAAAATCTAGACGAAAATCAATTATCGTCTGTGTTGAAAAATAAGTTACCAAATGTGTCGCAGCCAATCCAGCCGAAAATAG